>JAJOOH010003947.1:0-25161 GCA_029582605.1 Solanum gracilifrons
TACTATAAACTAATATAACTTAGAAAAATAAAAAAAACATTCGTATTTTCGTAATTCAAAATAACTCAAAAAAAATAATTATTTTTTGAAATAGCTATATGTGCCGTCCCGTTTATCCCATCCCGTTCCGTTCCGGTCCATTTCGGTCCGTCCCGGTTCTATCCCGGTATATAGTGGGACGGGACGGAACCGAGCCTCCATCCCGGTAGTTCCGGTCCGGTTCATCCCGGTACCGGTCAACAACCCGGTCAAACCGTCCCGTTCCGGTTCGTTCCGGTCCGGTGGTCCCATTCCGGTCCGGTGCCCAGCCTTAAGTCTACACATCACAATTCTATTATACATATTGATATATTTAATCCCATCAATTCATGTTGCTAGAGCTCCGTTTGATAACGATAACAAGTACAAAAAGATTTTGTTAATGTTAAAGGTGAAGTCATAAAAGGACCGTGGTAAAATCAGAATTTTAACTTTATAAGTTTCAAATTTTATAAGGATGATTTCAAATATTTATAATTGAGTTCTTAACTTAATATTCATACATATTTAATAAATTTCTTTATATAAATACATTATTTAAGCAAAAGTTATTGAATTCGATCAAACCCAATCCAGACTTCTAGCTCTGCCCCTACTTGTAGAGAAGACATGTTCTCATGCACCAGTAAGAAGGTGCGAGAGGATTGCTACGATGGGTGCAAAGATAGGTTGAAGAAGTAGTAAAAGAGGTGATTAGCCATACATAATGCACCTACAACTTACTGAGGACATGATCGTAGATAGGAGAATATGCGGGTCGATAATTAAAATATTGTTTTATTTACATTCAAACATGAAAGAAGAAGAATTGTGAATCAATCTAAAAGGGTCACACAATTGTGTTTGATTACAATAATCAAGCCCATTTCATCGTCTCGAATTTGCTAGGAATTAAATTCTCTCCAATGGCGGTATGCTCAAAGAAATACCCACAAAATTCGTCCTCAAATTCCCCCCACGGCGGCGGGTAAACCCATCCTTCACCGGAGTCACTCAACTTCATCTTTTCCGACTCAAAAATTCCTTCCAAATTCGGTAATTCAATAATCTGACCTAACTGATCTTCAGATGCTGCTGCTACTGTCATCGTCTCCTCCATCGACTCACTCAATGTCGAAGAAGAAGAAACATAGGAATTTAGTTCATCCAT
Organism: Solanum gracilifrons; assembly: GCA_029582605.1. Lineage (NCBI taxonomy): Eukaryota > Viridiplantae > Streptophyta > Magnoliopsida > Solanales > Solanaceae > Solanum > Solanum gracilifrons. The sequence continues at coordinate 1,190 of JAJOOH010003947.1, forward strand.
AGCAGCTGCTTTAGCAGCAGCAGCTTGAACATCTCTAGGTGAAATTGAAGCTGGACGAGGCAATGATTCAACGAGTTGAGGAAAATTGAGAATTGCTGAATTCCCTTTAATACTAAGCGCAGCAACGTCATGTGCTCTTGCAGCCATTTCAGGGGTTGGATAAGTACCTAGCCAAATCCGTGATTTCTTACGCGGTTGTCGAATTTCAGAAACCCATTTCCCCCAACTTCGCATTCGAACTCCTCTGTATACTGGGTAAGATTCATCTCTTCTTCGCTTTTCCATTCGTTTCTCTTTCTCTTTCTCTTCTGGTTCCTCTGTTTTTGACACGGAAATGGGAGATGATTGTACAAGTTCCGCCATTAATCAACGGTGATTGAAATGGACAGTTACTGCATTGCACAGATGGTTAGAGAAGTATGAATCGAATGCCAAAAAAGTAGGGACATATATATGAAGAGAAGAGGAGTGAGAGAAAAAATTAGTGTTATTCGAATTATCATACTAACGAGAATAAAAGAGAAACATAAAGGATGAAGTAGCTGTCAAAACAGAGACATGCGCGTAGCAACCGTAGGTGAAAGGTGTTTCGGCGCATATCCTTCGTCAAAAATTATGTAATGTATAAAAGTTATTTCCTTCGTTTCACAAAGAATGACCTCCTTTCTTTTTTAGTTAATTTCAAAAAGAATGATCTCTTTCCTTTTTTGGTAACATTTTACTTTTTGTTTTCCATGTGGCATGTTTAAGACCACAAGATTAAGAACAATTTTGTACATTTGACATAACTTTAATTTAGGACCACAATATTCAAAAGTCTTCTTTATTTACTTAAACTCCGTGCCAAGTTAAATCAGGTCATTCTTTGTGAAACGGTGGGAGTAGTAAATATTATTGTGTCTGATTCATTTGACGTGAGGTAGTTTGATTCGGCATAAAGTTTAAAAAGAAAGGAAGACTTTTAAAATTTATGGTACAAAATGAATAATAGAAATTTGTGTGGTTGTAAATCATTTTATTAAGAGTAAAATAGACATTTTATTGTGAAATTGTTATTTAATATAGAAATGTGTCTTTATTTTTGGGACTGACTAAAAAAGAAAGTAAGTCACATAAATTGGAACAGAGGGAGTAGTATTCTTTTCGTTTCAAAAAGAAAAGAATGACTTTCCTTTTTCGGTAATACTTTAATTTCAACTTTTCATAAGGCATGTTTAAGGTCACAAAGTTAAAACACATTTTGATATATTTGACTTAATTTTAATTTAGGATTACAAAATTGAAAAATTTTCTTTATTTTCTTAAATTTCGTGTCAAGTCAAACTAAATCATTTTTTTTTAAATGAAGGGGGTATTATGTTTCAATTTATATGATTTTTTTAAAATTTAGTTTCGAAAAATAATGAATTTTTATATTTAGTAATAATTTATTTTAAAATTATTTATTTTATTCTTGATGAAATTATTTATATATCAATATAAATACTTATGATTTATTTTAGATTAAAAATTTCAAAAGTTTTTCCTCTTTTTAAAGGTACGTCAAATAAATTAGGACGAAGAAAATAACTATTATAAGTGTATATTTAAGTGCATTTCTATAATAATTGTGAAGAAAATTTGCATACCTTTATCAAATTCCTAGCTACACCACTTAAAAGGGAGGGAGGGAGGGAGTGACAGAAGGAACGAACATTGTTTAGTTTGGTATATTAAAAATTATATACATTGCATAAAAATATCTATTTACAAAGATACTCTTATAATTATGATCGAAAAGATGTAAAAAGAATTTTGAGGACTAGTTGGATCTTAATCTTGCATTACTAATATTTAGAAATCTATGATAGAAATGATACACACCTTGATATACAATAGATTATATAACTAATGCTAGCATAAAAAATATATCAAACAAGGTATTATTAATAGCAGTGGTGGAGTCACATGCAACACCTCTTCGTCAGAAAATTACATTGTGTAGTCAGATAAAAATATTTTTGATGTGTATATATATCACATATTGACACTTCTTGGCTTCTACGCAATTTTACTTCTTTATATTTTGATACTCTTTAGTCGAAATTCTGGTTCCACCATTGACTAATACATAAAATTAATGCATGCATTATTTTTGTCAATACACTCTACCAAACAACCAATTTTAAGTTAAAATAATAAAAATAAGTCAAAAGTTCTAAATTAGAATTTCTATCTTATGACTTTGGTTTATAAATCAAAAACCAAAAGCCAATTCAAATCGACTCTATATTAAAAAAAAGAACAAAAAAAAATCAAATTCACTATCTCTGGTCGAAATAGTGTTTCAATCAAGAAACTATTGTCTCACATAAAATAGCCTCACACAGTAATTATCAATCATGTAATAATTTTTTTCTACCCAACCACACAACACGTATAGATATATAATAAATAAAATCACATCGCCACTTCACTAACAAAGTCACTATATAAATACATCGGGGGTGTAATTGGACACCTATGCACATAAAAGTTTCTTTTTATGTGAATAAATTTTTAAAAAATAGCAAAAAACAAAGTCTATTAAATGAGCTTACGTTGCTTGAAAACAACATAAAGTGAAAATTAATTTATGGAATTGAAATTAAAGCTTTAAAATGACACGTCTCAAACTTATATTTATTCATAAGCTAAATTGTGACACTAAGTCAGACATCACGCTGCAAATTTTTTTTTTTTTTATCAAGTATCATTGTATTTCAATAATGAGTACAATAATATTTCTAATTTAAATTGCTAACAAATAATGGTAGATTTAGCTAATTGAAAAGGTGTTCTATTTCTAAACACATCGTGTACTGTGGTTTTTTTCAGCTCAACATCACAATCATCCACGTATTTTCGTTTATGTGTTCGTTAGAGATTGCTAAGTGCTCCTATATTAGTGATGTCCGTTATACTAGTGATGTAACGTGTGAACATAGGTGGAATTAAAGATTGATACATAAGTGATATTCAATTGAGGAATTTTCAAATATTTTGAGTTTATAAATTTGAGAAAATAAGGAGATTAATGATGTCACACATGGTATTGAAATGGATAGGTGAAATGAAGGCTTGCACATAAGATAATATATGATAAGAATGTGTTACCAATTAGACTTAAATATAAGTTTTACGAAGTGATGGTTAGACCTACTTTGTTGTATGGGATAAAGTGTTGATCAGTCAAACAAACACATTTAGAAAATGAAGGTAGAAGAGATGAGAATATTCAGATGGATGTATTGACATGATTGGAGATAATTAGGAATGAGGTTATGTATGATAAGGTGGAGCAGTTTCTGTGGCGGACAAGATGAGGAAAGTGAGATTGAGATGGTTTGAGCATTGAAGAGGAGATGCACGAATGTACCAATAATTAAGGAGATGTGAGAGGTTAGCTATAACAGGTTTTAGAAGAGGCAAAGGTGGCCAAAGAAGAACTTGGAGAAGGTGATTAGACATGACATGCTTCAGCCTAATGAGGATATGATACTAGATATGAAAGTTTGGATGTCGAGGATAAGAAGGGTAGTGTGTAACCAAGTGTTATCGTACTTTTATGTGGGGAATTAAGCAAGGATAGTCTCATGTTAATTAGTTTTAAGTATTTAAAAATATTATAGTGTGTGTGGGATGAGCTACATATAAACTGAAGATAAATAATACAATCACAGATCTATGAATGGTGAGCCTATTCATCTGATGTATTATCATTGCAAGGCATATCATATTGAAATATTGTTATCGAATAATTTTTTCAAAAGTAATATTCAAACAACTTCAGTTATGCAATTCTTATAAAATATCAAGTATTCAACTTGAAAAATAAATCTTTTTCTTTTTTATATGTCACCACAGAGAATTTAAATGTTGACTATGATTGCAAAATATTTAATGTCAACTATTGACCTCTTTCTAAGAAATTGTAGCCTCCACCTTTTGACAGGCGCATACATATCGAGAAATTATTGTTGACTGATAGTAGTGTTTTGTAAAAATTGTATTTTTCAAAACTGAATCTAACTCGAGGCAACAAAAAAATTGTATTCATATACACTATATTTAGGCGGATTCGCATGTATGTAAGACATATTGAGACACTCATTCGCCTTTCTTTTCTATGTATCAGTACTTCCGAAGGTATTTGGTATCTCAGATCTATGTATCTAGTATGATTCACATGTATATGTGATACAATAACTATCTTGTTTGTCTTCCACCTATCTCGCTCGCCTCTCTTTCTATGTATATGTACTTCAGAAGGTATTTGATATCTCAGATATATATATATATCTAGTATGATTCACATGTATATGTGATACACTAACTATCTTGTTTGTCTTTCTCCTTTCTCGCTCGCCTCTCTTTTAATGTATGTATACTTCAGAAGGTATTTGGTATCTCAAATAAATGTATCTAGTATGATTCACATGTATATGTGATACACTATCTCATTTGCCTTCCTCCTATCTCGTTCACCTCTCTTTCTGTGTATTTATACTTCAGAAGGTATTTGGTATCTCAGATATATGTATCTAGAATGATTCACATGTATATGTGATATATTAACTATCTCGTTTGCCTTCCTCCTATCTCGCTCGCTTCTCTTCTCTAGGGGTGTAAAAAATGAGCTCAAATGTAGGTAACTCACCCAACCCGCCTATAATTTTAAGGGTTGGGCTCAAGATAGTTTGAATTTCAACTCGTCCAAGCGTTAACCCATTTTAAGAGAATCCTCAATTGAGCTCTATTTAATATCTAATTTTAACTTGTTTTAAGACTCTTTATTTGCATTGATGTAATGTATGTTCCTATATTGAAGGTATGAATTGCTATGTATTTTATATCTTTTAGGATTTATCTATCCATTTGTAATCTTTTTTTTAAACTTTCTTGAGTTGAAATTCAAACTGTGGTTATAAAAGTTAAATAACAACATGTTAAATTATTGAAAGTAATCTGGTCAAATTTGGTGGGTCATGCCCAACCCGTTCATTTAATGCCCCTACTCTTCTCATATATTTGTATTTCAGAATGTAACTGATAGAAAAAAATATGTGTATTTAAGCATATCTTATATGAAATTATTAATTACTGAGGCAATATATAATTATTTCAAAGTTTAGAGAGAATTAGTGAATATGACAGGACTGTTTGTCTAACTAGGTAGTTTTTCTTTTAAGGAAAAATTACCTAAATACACAACTTAAGATATCATAATCTCTAAATTTCTGTACTATTTAAAAAAATTACAAAAATTCTCTCTCTGATACATTTATATCCCTTCTCGTATTCCCTCTCGGATACATTATTATCCCCTCTCAGATACATTTCTCACACTAAATAATGTATTATTTGCAATATATCGAACAAAAAAGAATTGTATTTGAGAGAAATGAAAAAATTAAAAAATTTGTAATTAAAAAAACTTTCGAAATAGAATGTAATTAGCCCTCAAATGTATGAAATTTATGTACTTGATACCTGTTTTTAACGGAAAGAGGCCTAATATCTAGTATCTTGGTCCAGCCCATCTCTTTCTTTAATGGGTTGGGCTTTCCAACTGAAGTCCCGCCGGTGAATCTTCTTTGTTCGGTCCATTATCAGACTTCCGGCGACACGAAGCTTGTCAACTGCAAAAGGAAGGTTACGACGATCAACGTCTCCGACAATGAGTGCAGGTGAATTTACTCTTCTCTCCCCCTTTTTAGGTTTGCGCTCTCAATTTGTAACGCATATATATATATATATATATGAATAATAAGATACAGTTGATTTATGTAGCTGACCCAAACTATTTTGGGATTAATAACAAACAATGATATATACTCGGGGGAGCGTAGAATGTATGCATACGTTACCTCTACCTTCTGAGAGCAAGTAGAGAAGTTGTTTGTGAAATACCTCGACTGGAGTAAATTATTTGAGAAATGAATATAGAGGATTTGTATATCCATTGCAACTAATTTGAGATTGAGGCATAATAGGTTGAATAGGTAATGATCATAATTGATCTTCTATCATTGGTTTGCTGGCTAGTAGGGGTAGGTGAATGTCAAACTACTTCTCATAGATAGGGAGAAAGATGAATGAATGTATACATTGATATGGTTAAAATAAATCAGAGTAACTGTTATTGTGTTTGTTAGATGGGTTTCTCTTCATTTTCGTCCTAGAGATGAGTTACTTATCGAATTCAATGTCAATAAGATTAGATAATTTAATATGATTTAGGGTGTTTTTGATGTGTTGAAAGTTTTTTCAGTGTTGGCTTAACTTAAATCATGAAATATTTTGGTTCCAAGTAAAATATTGTACAATTTGGTGAAGATGATTTCCATCAGTTGCTTCAGCAATCATCAACTTCTAATGGTCACAAATATTAAGTACTAAAACACTATACTCTCACTCTATCCTCCAATTACCATATATCGCCTACTTTACCCTACCAACACTAAAATGATCCTAGAAAATGTCAAGTCAAAACATTTTTCTCCACTGAAAACACACTCCATTGTTCTGCCTTTGCATTCTTCTTGGGTTCTTTCTGTAGCCTTCATGGATAAATCATAGAGCAAATGTGGTGGATAAGGTTGAATTATATAACTAATCGATTAATCCGGAGCAAGTTGAAGATACATTTTCGTGTTTGCTAGATTTATAATGGAAGGATTGTACATGAGTGGCACGGGACCTGTTGTTTTAACTTTGTGATTTTACATTGTAAAACTTTGACCTTATGAAACAATTTAAACAAGGTAATTAGAATGTTTAGTCAAATCATTGATCATCTGTTTGATGATTGTCAAACTTTTTTTACCCACAAAGTTTAATTGGTGTGTATCTCCAGTGCCATTAGAGTAGAGCTTGAAACTTGGCAATTAATGGCTTGAGTTCATGAGTATCAACAATCAGCATCATGTGTTTTTATTTTTATTTTTGATGACAAGGGAAACCTGCAGCCGCTACCCTTTGGGTGCGCACAGGGTAAAACCCCCGCTCCTATGCAATAGCTCGCAAACCACACAACAAAGGTAACCCGCACTAGGCAAGTCTGGTGCATCATGTGGTGTTATTTCTATTTTTATGACATTGAGTGTAGATAATTGTTTCCTCACTTGGTGTTTGATTTGATGTAAGCGCCTAGGTGAGGGATCTTTGTACTTTGTGACCCCCCCCCCCCTTCTCTCTCTTCTCTTTTGTTACCTATGTCTTGTCACTCGTGTTATACAACGTTTGTCTTCTATTGTATGAAGGGGGAGCATTTGGTGGAAATAGAGGACTGAGACCAGTGCCACCTGAAAAAGGAGTTTTTCCTTTGGACCATATGCATTTATGTGACCTGGTATAATATTTCCAAAGATCTCATTATTTATTGGTTTTGTTATTGCCTTCTGTTTTCCCTTCTGTTCTTTTAAGATAAAACCGCAAAAGTATAATAGAAGGTTGTTGATAGAGCATATCTTATCTTTTGCAAGGTTCATTTCTTCTTGTTACTTACTATACTATTTGATTTGTTTTAGGAGAAGAAAGAGTACCTCAATTGTCTTAAATCCTCTGGGCATAAATCTGACAACTGTAGACACCTCTCTAAAAAGTACCTGGTGTGCCGTATGGAGAAGTAAGTCCATTGACATGATTTAGAAAACACTTGCATTGTTTAGTTTTTAGTATGCGAAGTATATATTAGTGTACAGCTTCTGATAGTCAACAAAGTACTTTCTTGCACTACAATATTGAACCATATACTTTGTTCATGAGTTCATACTAATTTGTTCATGAGTTCATACTACTGCCAAGATTGAGAGTTCTGCACAAGGCTTGCTTCTTAGTTCTTATCATGCTTACACATAATTTTTAATTTAAGGCCATCTCTAAATTTTCAATCTGTTCAAATTTGTAAAGAGTATGTCTATAAGCTTCTATATTTCCTTTTTTTTTTTCTTCTGTGGGCACAAGAGTTGAAAGTTACCTAATGTTGTTGAGTATGACCAATTACTGGTGTTAATTTCATCTCTTTAATTGATTAGTGTTATTATGCCCCGTCTTTATCCAAAAATTAAAGAATGATGTCCCTTGTGGAGTAGGATGGCAGATTATTTGAAATCAGGACACTTGTTTCTATCAAATGTTACCTATTAGTTCAAACTCATAACTTATTCTGGTTTTCTGCATGCTTTCCGTCAAATATCTCAAGAAAGCATGTGTACCAAAGTGGGTGAACAAATGCAATAAACTAGCACTTTTGCCAAGTTTTTGGTATATTCTGGATGGTCTTTAATGAATAACAGCACAAATTGTTCCTAGAGAAGTCATAAATATCATGGCATTTGACCCTTCAGGGTGGCCCAGTGGTTTGGGCTTGGGACTTTCATGTTGGAGGTCTCAAGTTCAAAACCCCTTGCCAGCGAAAGCAAGGGGTTTGCCTTTTGGGTCGAGCTCGTTGCACCAGGCTTGCCTAGTGCAGGTTGCCTCTCCTATGTGGTTTGCGAGCTATTGCATAGGAGCGGGGGTTTTACCCTGTGCGCACCCAAAGGGTAGCGGCTGCAGGTTTTCCTTGTCATCAAAAAAAATAAAAATATCATGGCAGTTGGAAAGAAATGCAGAAAGTAGAAGCAAAGGGTCTGACACTCTCTTCAGGGGGATACAGAAACATAAAGTATGGTTCTTTTGGTCTAGAGCAATTAGTTTTATACAGAGCCAAACCAATGAAACTATCTTGGACAAGAACAGGAAGAAAAGCATTCAAGAAAGAGATTCTCTTTTTTGCTTGATTGCACCTCTGTTTAGGACCCAAACAAAATGAAAAGAGATCTCATAAAAGGCTAACGTCAAATTCCTGCATTTATAAATTTAGGAGAAGAAACTTCCTCCGTCTTTTTCATTTTGCCTTTTTCCTGTATACTATGTTTCTTTGGCAAATTTTACCTCAACAGAGCTTCCGTCTTTTACTTGAAAGAGAAATAGAACTGAAGTGAATGCAAAGTGATGCCTCCTGGCGAAATAGTTTCATCAGATTTGTCTTTCATATCTCCTTGTATTTATCACCTGCTTGTGAAAAAAAAACGCCCCTTTCCTGTAGGTCTACAGCAACTTATCATCCTCTGTAGGAATTTAGACTGTAAGAAAATGTTTTATCTTATGAGTGTTTTGCAGGAACTTGATGGCAAAGCAAGACATGTCAGAACTTGGCTTTGGCAAGAACTATGATGCAGAAACTTCTTCAGAGGAAACGGAACAATAGAAAAATGAAAGAATGAAGAAGATCGATAAATTTTGTTATTCTCTGGGATCCTTTTGAGAAGCCTGAGTAGAAAGTTATCCATACAAGCTTCATTATCGTCACGTGAAAACTTTCATAGTTGCTTATAGGAGGTCTTTTCTAGATGTGTGCTTTTCTACCCCCAAATCCCCACTCGGTTTCTTCATTAAAACAAATTCACCTCCTTTTTCCCTTTCTTGTGAATTTTGTGTACCTTGAGAGCAAAAATGTATATAGAAAGAGAGAAGGATAAAGAAATGCGACTATGATAAATTAAAGATTGGACAGATGCATTCAGGCTTCGTTACATGTTTCTTCCATATCTCTGTTGCTTCAGCAGTGGTTTTCATTCGAATAAGAACGTTAAGTTTCATTTTTAAAAACATGGTTGAAAATTTGTGGTCATGAGTTCAATGCCCATATACTTTTTGCTCCACTCACATAAGTTATTATTTATTAATGTATATTATTTTGTGAGTTTACTTTTAACCTCTACATTAATATGATTATGCATGGATTCCTGCACTCTAAATCCAAAAGAATTAAACACAAATTTCATGAATAAACAAATTTTCAGTACCATAAAGCCATAACTAACAAAGAGAGAAAAGTTTGCAAGTTTATGAAGGCGCTCTTGTATATAAATGCTTTTAACAAGGGTTGCCATAAATAGTGTTATTCAATCAGCTTCATTGATAGACATTTCATCAGGAAATAAGAGTTTAAGATATGGAACAACACTAGGAAGCATGGGCAGATCAGCCAAGTTAACACTCATCAGATCAAAAGCAATGCATGCTTTGTGCATGTGTGTTTCATCAAATACTGGAATTTTAGGGTATCTTTGGCTGAAGTGAGTGAGGATGACGCCGGTATGCTCCAGCAGCGTCCCCTGCCTCAACGGCTTCCCCCATTGTGCTGTGATTTTTTGCTATAGCCTCTTCAACCATGCCATCTTCAAAAGTAGCCTACACGAAAATGGCTCGCAATTTAGACAAAATATTTAAAAAAATGAATTGGGATAGAGAACATTCACTGGAAAATATTTTAAACATATTTAGTAACATGCCTCATGTATGAGGAGTGTTGCCCCATGAGAGGCTTTAACCAATTCTGGACAAGGCCTTGTGTCACCAGAGTAATATCTTCTTCCCAATAACATTAGTCCTATCAGCAAACTTCAGGACGATTCCATAAGCTTGTGGACAATGAATAACGGGAACACTATTCAAAGTCATCAATCCTGCTTCTCTGAGCATGTTCTTTAGCTTGCTTGCGCTTCCATGAGCATCATTATCGTCATTTGACTCAAAAGCCTCCCATGAAGACTCTGTGGTATCCCTACAATCAAGGAACTGCATATCTAGTTCCTCGAGCATTTGGTACCTATTAAGAAATATCTCAAGCTGCTGAGGACCTACAACTATTAAAGGTTCGTGGGGAGTTCCACTGAGCAAATCATGTCTCAGAGCAAGAATTCTGGAAAGTCCCGCATGATGATCTGCATGAATATGAGAAATCCAAATGCATTTTAAACCCTTCACTGCTTCATCAGCACCATCAACACCAAATCTGTTATGAAAAGAGCAAAGTGTATCACACATTAAGTGTAGGCAAAGAAATATGGATATGACAGGCTTATGTTAATGAACTGCCACTTTACCTTCTTTTTAGTTGTCCCAGTGTTCCTTCACCACAATCTAACAAAATACTTCCCTTTAAGAAAAGATTAATAAATATAGAACTAACATTTCGGTATTTTGAAGGCTGCGATGAACCAGTTCCGAGAAAAACTATCTCCATATCTTCTCTTGTTATACCTTCCAAACAGCTCGGTAATGGAGTTTCATGCAACTGTAGCTCTTCAACTATTCCATTGTTCCCATGCCAGAGTTGGCTAATATGTTCAGAAGCACTTATAATTTCTGGAATATTCGAAGTTAACTCATTTAAGATTTCTGTCCGAGAAATAGTAGCAGGAACATTAGAATTGTCTAATCCAAGCTCTTTGTATGGAAGAACATGGAACTGTTCCAGAAAACAAAGTTCATTTTAAGTAAGCAAGCATCAAAGTAAATAACTAGCATAGGCAATGGATTTTATGGAAAATATGTGTGCGCGCATTCCTAAGGAAATCAACTTAGTACATACTTTCTTAGTCCTTTCTGTAGGCAAAGAACAATATTTTTCACTTATAAGAAGTAGCAACCATTGCATTTTCTAATTTTCTGGTTAGAACCATTTCAACCAAACTATACAGATTTTCTCACCTTGAGGAGGTTCTCTGCATAAATGATCTGACATGAAGTTGGAAGAGACAACTGAAAAGAACAAAAATTAAAATAGCTGCTCGATTAGGAAAACATACAAGGTCAAGTTATTATCAGCAGTAAAATATATTGGTCATCCAAACAGAATTTTAGTAAAGGTATACCTCCCTCGGGAACTTTGAGACTGATGGTAAGCTCTTCAATTGCTGAAGAGTCCAAAATCCAGGAGAAGGAAATAATTGAGGACACAAGTAGTTAAGTCTTGCAGCAATTCTTGAACTGGATTTCAGAATTGGAATCTCAATATTGTTCCTGCATATGGCCCACAAGAATAATAAACATAGAACTATATAAACAGGAAACATAAATTAGAGGAGAAAGCTAGATATGCAGTCGGAAAAAAGGGAACATTATAAGGTAATTACAGCTCATGTCGTGCCATTATGTGCTGGGCTTCACCAAATCTGGCATCCATTGCTCATATGCAGTTGTATTTGTTACTGACGCAGGGCTAAGGTGTATCAAACAAATCACTTTTTTGCACATTTCAACAGGTTGTTCTGATATATTCGAGTAATATGGAGTAAGAGACTGCAAAGATGACAATTCTTGCAGATGAGATAGTGTTGGACAGTCAACAAGAAGCACAATAGGACCATGAGTGGAAGGCTCCATAACATCACAAGAGTGAACCTGCACAGCGAAAAAAATGGAAGCAAAGCACCGAGAACTTAATGAGATAGACTATGAAATCCAAGATAAACTTTGGAAAGAATCTTCCTAACTTACTATGATATTTTGGTGATCTGACTCCACTGAATTCCCTCTTTGCAATTGACCATATTTTGGCCCAGGTTCCACTCCGAGAGCAGCAGCCTTATCTGGATAGAACTTCCCTTTGATCTCCGGCAACTCACAAATATAAACCACCGAAAGCTCACCAGGATTTAATGCCACTTCAGCTGTGAGATTCATCCATTGTGCTTGAAGGTCTTCAGCTAAATGATTACCACTAACTAGTGGAGTATTTGGCTCAGAGGATCCTTCTTTCATTGAGCCACACACTTTCAAGCAATGTGGTGGCAAGAGAACAACCGATAGTTTGACAACTCCATCAGTAATGGGAGCAAAAAGACGATCAAACTTCCTTGAAGAAGCACTAGCAACTTCATCTGATCCATTACAGAGAACACTATCTATATGACCCATGGCAGAATTTGGGATGAATGATTCCATTGCTTTAACCAATAGATAAAGATCCGGAGGACCCGATACATTTACCTGCAAGCAAATGGTGTAAGCTGTATCAAATTTTCAAACTCCATTTGTAAACAACAACAACACCTCAATCCCAAACAAGTTGGGATTGACTATACAAATTCTCACTGACCATTTATCTCCATTTAAATTCATCTCAAGCAAATATTGTATAAAACAAAAGAACAAAAATAAAAAGTAAAAATACAAATAAGAAAAGCGATGAAATTTGTGATGAATATATAGTAAGTAAAATAAGTTAATGTGACACTCACAGACATCCCTTCTTTTCCCATCCCAGCCAAAGTCAATAAGAGACCTGCAAGTAAAACAATAGAACTTCTTTGGTGGTCTTAATCAACTGCAATCAATATGCCAGAGTATTCTCAAGGGTTAGTTTGATCCAGACACTCAATAAGCTAGCTTTCATATTGTGCTCATTGATAACCAACCTGGGAGTCCACCAACAGTTTCTGAGCAGACACGTGATAGAAATATGTGATCAATGTGGTAAAAAAAAGAAACTTTCATGTGTATTCCCCTAGAACAGCAACGAAGTAACTTACACAATAATTAGGTTTACAACAGCAAGATAATATATCTGAATACATGTGACACTGTAATTTTATGCTCCGTCAAGAAGCGTTGCAATCCCTGCGAGCAAAACATAAATAGGTGTTGAGAACTAAGTCCAAGTGCACTTTTTTTTATGACAAGGGAAACCAACAGCTGCTACCCTTTGGGTGTGCACTGGATAAAACCCCCGTCCCTATGCAATAGCTTGAAAACCACACAAGAGAGGTAACCCGCACTAGGCAACCAAGTGTACTTTTTTTGTTCTTCCAGTTTATCTACAACAATCCTCTTTTTGACAAAGGCAACGAGAACTAAGAAAGAGCAACAAGGACAAAAGTGGAAACAATTTGTAGAATGATATTATGAAGAGGAAACATACTAGAACAATGATAAAGACATAGACAATAGCTAAATCATTTTTTTATTGTTACAAGAAAAATGCCTCCTCTTTCATCTACTGAACATTTATTCAACAGAATTGAGAATAGGTGGATCAAACAATTAGGGCCTGTTTGGATGGGCTTATATAAAGTAACTTATAAGTCAAAAGTTAAAAGTCATTAGTAGATGGTACCTTACTTTTGACTTTGACTTATTTTAAAACTTTTCTGGCCTAAAAGTGGGTGCTTAAAAGAACTTTATAACTTTTCCAAATACCTCCAAAACTAAAGAACTACTTAAGAGTCAAAAGCACCTAAAAATTAAGTTAATCCAAATGGGCACTTAATCCACTATGCCTCGACATGAATCTTGATGCATTCAGCTGTATAGATCCTCTATACCATTCGACTCCATTATGCTCATTCTAACAGAATATAGCTGGATTTAGACTTTACATAAACAATATATAATTAAATGCAAACAAGGTGTCTTTTTAGGTCAAATTAGTCTACCTGCTTCACAAAAGCAATAAAAACTGGCCATAATACTCGATCATCATCATCATCAATAACAACTACATACCCAGTGTAATCCCGCAAGTGGGGTCTGGGGAGTACAGTGTGTACGCAAACCTTACCCCTGCCTTGGGAGGTAGAGATGTTGTTTCCGATAGACCCTCTACTCAAGAAAACACATAACAAAACACTACGGGAAAAGAAATAACATAAGTTAAGAAGCCACGACAAAATACTAAAGATAGCATGAATGAACATTCTGAAAAAAAGGAACAGTATCTACAACAAAATAAATACTATAATCAAAGTACAATCAAATAGATATGGGAGATATTGTCAAACTAACAAAATAGAATCACAATAGAACTACGCTACACTTATAGTATCAACTAGAACAATATGAGAACACCTGCAACACACACTTGGGACTCGCCCATTTTGTTGTGCAAGAAAAATAAATCATAGTTACACAATACATAGTTAATACATCACACAGATGGTTTCCGATATAAAATTCCGCATTACTCATTTAACGTTTGGTAAAAAACTCCGAATAACTATTACCTACATACCTTATATGGTCAATTTATTCACTATTTTAAACGATATAGAATGCACAATAAGAATGCGTGTTTTAGCAATAGCACAATTAAGCTGATTCTTGATTTGGTTATCTCAAACTTTGAATAACGATTAACGCATTCTTATTCATCAAAAATAGTTCACCATATAATAGTCCATGCACATATTATTGTTGTATAACTAGTATGCAAACCAAACAACCGCCCTAATGTTATTTACAGAAGGGAACTTGAAAAACACTTACTTCTCCCGCGTTAAATAAAAACCTCCATTTGTCCAAAAAGAGGAGGATAGAGGGTGATGTATCTTGAGTATCCATGCCATTTCCTAGGATCTGTGTGAAATTCAAAGAATCAAAAGTTAATTTTTTCGAGGTGTGAAAAAGCAAGCGATTAGAATAACAAATTTGATATGATTAATGAACATATATGCTAAATGCATATTTATAAGGACACAAGATGTTTGTCCACACCAAACATCCTTACTGTGGTCTGTGAAAAATGAAACAGTTAAATTAGTACTCTTACGAATTCCGTGAATATCCTGACTGATTTAGTGACTACAAGAAACATTCAAAGTGTTCTTTTTCCTTTTATGAACGTCGTGTCTGAGCATGCTTTTGCATAGCTCCACTAATTCCAAGAGATACCTGCCACCTCCACCAGCAACAGGTATGTGACTCTGTCCACCAAGCCTAGGACAGATGGAAGAATCCCCTAGTATTTTTTTTGTCTGATTTGAACCTTAACCACTTAATCGACCACTATGCCACACTCTTGGGTGCAAATATTCAAAACGTTATTATGCAAAACTAATAGAAAGGAGAGACTTTATGCTCTTATCTAAATCTTTTGACACATATAGTGTAAACAAGACACATTAAAAATGTTAAACTACCAAAAAACAACACTTTTTCGGAAATTTTCTTTTTATCAGTACAAAGCAGAAAACTTTATTCTTTGAATTTAACTATTCTCCAAAATTACAATACCATAGACATTGTTATTCTGTTTTGAGTGACACCCACTTCAGTTCCCTGTTTAAATTGGCAGAAATCACCATATTTTGAACATACCTGTATATATGACTTGTTATTACCAGTTTTTTTGGGCTCGTCTTCTTTGGGTAGAGGGTTTTTCTTCTGCCTGTCATTACTATCATTACCCTCAGCCCTTCTTTTCCTCTTCTTCCCCATTCGACTCAAAATTTTACGCAACGATTCCCTCTGTCTCTCTTCCACCGCCGAATTCTTAGTTTCGGCGATACAGTTTCACTGTTCAAGTTAGTTTTTTGAACTGTTTTTTTCCTCCCTTCAAATTACGCAATATTTTGATTTAGGCATATATTATTATTGTTACCTAATAAAGTTTTTAGTTTAGGGATTGGTTTGTTGGTGTATTTGTTTAATTTAGGGGTTGAATTTCAGTAATTTCTATTTTACTGTTAATTTTAGTGATACTTTGATTTTGAATTCTTTTGTGTTTCCTCTTGTTAGTCTAAAGTCTTAGGTATTTCACTTAAAACATGTCTGGGGATGGATAAAGAAAAATAATTCTAGCATAAATTTTTAATATATTTAAATTTTTTTATTTTATTACAAAGTTTTGGATAATTTATTTTAGGATTAATAATTAGTAATGGAATATGTACGTCTTATTTTTAGATGGAATAATAATTTTGGTATGACTTATCCCTGACAAAAATATCCCCTCAAAGATAGACTAGATAAAAAAAAATTGGGTAGGTCAGTTTGTGACGAAAATCTAGTGTTGTGGGATTTAGAGATCGTTTAGGCTCTGTGGTGTAGCATTTCGTTATTTTGAGTTTTGATTATGTTAGTCGAGGGGCTTGGTGGTTCATAGAAACTTTCAGATTGAGAAACGGATTCGTAGAACTTCAATTATAGAGATTTTCATGATGAGATATATTTGTATCGTCATAGATTCAAGTGCGTGTTGTGAAACGGGGAATTCGAAAATTGCCCTCAAGTTTTTCTCTATGATCATTGTAGCGAGACCATCGTAGTGGTCAACTGATCGCTATGGCGGCTCAGAGAAAAACCGAGGGACCAGTATAAAGCTCATTCTTAGATTTGAAAGAGGCGATTTCCCATCAAGTAGAACTTTTTTCATCATTTGAGGTAAGATTAGTACCCCTTCAAACATTAATCTGTGTGTTTAATCTATAAGATCATTAGAATGGGTGGTGCAATTCTTCAGTTCAGGCTCTAAGTTTATGATTGATAGAAATACGTATGGATACTCCTAAATGTTGGAAAAATACGGACTAACACAAAATATATATGGTCAAAATAATGAAAATAAAATGGGAAAATAATGACACCAAGAATTTTACGTGGAAACCCTTTTAAATGAGGGAAAAATCATGGGTCAAGAGGAGCAACTGGTATCACTATAACAAGGAATTTTTACATTGTATAGTCACGAATACAATATTCAAAATGACTATTACAGACTCAAAAGGAATAACACTCTTTTGATTTTCCAACTTACTAAAAAATATCGCTCACGCGCTATTTTTCTTCACAGACTATTTTCTTGTATAGTCTATGAAAACCTCACAGCTCTCTATATTTTTCTTTCTCTATGAATTGGTGTATTTTATAAATGAGCTCCATTTATAGAAGAAATTTATAGCTAATGATGTCACCAATGACATCATGAAAATACTAAATTTTCAAACTTTGCAACTATGTAGTTATCTTGGTAAGATTTAGTTGGTATGTAGTTGTACCAAAGTGAGACTTTAATAAAATGGGGCTGGAACCCCACAAATCTCTCCCTCCAGTTTCATTCAATGAAAGGAGGCATGTATCTTTATCTTCTTTAGAGAGAGCTCATACCTACAAGTTCTTTGCATAACTCGAACTTGTCTTTCGATATTATCTTGGTCAGCATATCTGCAGGATTTTCACTTGTGTGGATCTTTTTGACGTGAACTGATTCACTCTTCACTTTCTCACGAATCCAATGACATCTAACGTCGATGTGTTTTGTTCTTGCATGGTATATGAGGTTCTTGTTCAAGTTTATTGCACTATGACTGTCACAATAGACAACATACTTCATCTGTTACAATCCAAGTTCTTGAAGAAATCGTTTTAGCCATATCATCTCTTTGCCAGCTTCAGTAGCCGCAATATACTCAGCTTCAGTTATAGATAGTGAAACACACTTCTGCAACTTCGGCTGCCATGATATAGCTCCCCCTTGAAAATGTAACAACTATCTGGTAGGGCATTTTCTGTTTTCAAGGTCACCTGCCATTTCAACATTTGTATAGCCCTTCAACATTGGATCTGATGCTCAAAAACACAAGCATTCATCTGAGCTTCCTCTAAGACACCTGAGTTTCCACTTCACAACTTCCCAATGCTCTTTTCTCGAATTATCGAGAAATTTGATGACAACACCAATTTTGTGAGCAATATCAGGTCTAGTGCATACCATTACATACATTAGACTTCCGTTGACGGAGGAATATGGAACTTTTGCCATGCTCTCTTTTTCCTTCTTAGTTGTAGAACATATCTTCTTGATGAGCTTCATATGACCAGCAAGAGGTGTACTAATAGGCTTAACATTCGTCATATTGAAGCGCTCTAGTACACGTTCAATATATTTCTTCTGTGACAAATGAATCTTTCTTTCATCTCTGAGACGAGTAATTCGCATGCCCAAAATTTGCTTGGAATGACCCAAGTCTTTCATAGAAAAAGACTTACACAACTCTTTCATCAAATCGTCAATTTTGGAAGTATCCTTGTCTACAATCAACATATCATCCACATACAACAAGAGGATGATAAAATCGTTGTCAGAAATTTTTTGTACAAATACACAATGATCTAAAGAAGTCTTCTTATAGCCTTGCTCCCCCATAACAGATTCAAACTTTTTGTACCACTGTCTAGGAGCTTGTTTTAGGCCATAAAAACTCTATCTGAGTTTGCACACAATTTTCTTTACTATCTACTTTGAAGTCCTCAGGTTATTCCGTACAAATATCTTCTTCTAGGTCACCGTGAAGGAAAGTCGTCTTCATATCCATCTGCCCAATCTCTAAATTAAGACTAGCAGTCAAACCTAGAACTGTACGAATCGAGGACATTCTCACAACAAGAGAAAATATTTCATCAAAGTCAATACCCCTTCTTTGACCAAATCCCTTAACAACCAAGCTAGATTTGTATCTGGGCTTTAAGTTGTGTTCTTCAACTTTAACTTTGAACACCTACTTGTTCTTCAAAGCTCTCATGCCCTTGGGCAATTTTACCAACTCATAAGTGTGGTTCTTATGCAGACACTTCATCTCATTCAATCTATTGATCTTTGTGCTCATCTTCCATGGCGTCCTCATAACATTCAGGTTCTCCCCCGTCAGTAAGTAACACATACTCATTGGGTGAATAATGAGAGGAAGGAACCTACTGTCTTGTGGACCTCCTAAGCGGAATATTTGATTCGTCCACAACTTCATGAGCAAGAGGATCACCAATAAAAATATCATTGTTATTATCAACATTAACATATTGATTCGATGCATGATTATGGGTGTCACCGTGATCATCAAGCCCAACAACATCATGCATACTTATGTGAGGAACTTTATCTAGATGAACTATGTCATCAAAATTTGAAGATTCTAGCTTCTCCACTTTGTCAATATCTTCAATTGTTTGATTCTCCATGAAAATAATATCACGGCTTCTCGCGAGTTTCTTCTCAATTGGATCATATAACATGTAATCAAATTCATCAAGGTCATATCCAATGAAGATGCACTATCTTGTCTTGACATCTAACTTTGACCTCTCATCTTTCGGCACATGTACAAAAACTTTACAACCAAATACTCTCAAATGGTCATAGGAAACATCATTTTCATGCCAAACTCTATTTGGAACATCACTTTGCAAAGCAACAGTAGGAGATAAATTAATAACATGTGCAATGATCAATAAAGCCTCACCTCAAAATGAGTTCAACAACTTTGCTTTAGAAAGCAAACATCTAATTATTTCCATCAAGGTCCTGTTCATCCTCTCAGCCAGACCATTAAGCTGAGGAGTCTTGGGAAAAGTCTTTTGGTGTCTAATACCTATATGCTTGCAGTATTCGTCAAATGGTCCACAATATTCACCATCATTATTAGTACGAATACATTTCAATTTTTTTCCAGTTTATCTTTCAACTGAAGCCTGAAACTGCTTGAAGACACCTAACACTTGGTCTTTAGTCTTCAAGACATAGACTCAAAGTTTTCTCGAGCAGTCATCAATAAAAGTGGCAAAGTAGAGTGTACCACCCAATGTCATTGTCTTCATTGGACCACATAAATCAGAGTGCACCAATTCAAGTGACTCTGTCTTTCTCGAAGGAGGGTTAGACTTAAATGAAACTCTATTTTGTTTACCAGCCAAACAGTGCTCACACTTTTCTAATTTGGCACTTTGAAAATTTGACAATAATTTCTTCTTGGCTAGAACATTAAGTCCTTTCTCGTTGATGTGGCTAAGCCTCTTGTGCCATAACGTTAAAGAGTTATCGCTCTCAATCGCATTTACCATATCAACACAAACAAAAGTCGTAGTCCAGTATAGATCACGACGTTTGTTACCAAAAGCCACAACCAAGGAACCATTAATGAGCTTTCATTTTTCATTACCATTGGTACTAACA
Source organism: Solanum gracilifrons (assembly GCA_029582605.1). Taxonomy (NCBI): domain Eukaryota; kingdom Viridiplantae; phylum Streptophyta; class Magnoliopsida; order Solanales; family Solanaceae; genus Solanum; species Solanum gracilifrons. The sequence goes on from JAJOOH010003947.1 coordinate 21,762, forward strand.
TATCCTTAATCATCCAAAACACCAACATAAATCAGGTGCAGATGAACTTCAGGAGCATGTTTCACATTGTTCAAAACTAGTTTAGTTCCAACATTAGTTTCCAAACAAATTGTACCAATACCAACCACCCTAGAAATAGTCTCATTACCCACACTCAAGGTTCCAAAATCACCAGGTGTATAGGAAGAGAAAAAATCCTTCATTGATGTCACGTGTGATGTGGCATCAGTGTCCACAACCTAGCTTGACTCATCACAAGCAATATTTATCATATCCACAACAAGGACGGTAACAAGATCTTAGGTGGTGACGGTGGCTACACAATTTTCATTGTCATCTTCTTTAGTTTTCTATTTGTTTTTATGATCTCTCTTCAACTTCCTACAGAACTTATTTGTGTGCTATTTCATGCCACAATGATAGCACTCAATATTCTTAAGTCTGCCTCTGAATTTGCTTCTATTTTGTTCTCTATTCTGAGAACCACGAGTTTTGTTTCTCCTCCTAGGGCCAGTCACTAGGACATCCGACGAAGAAGAGGTTTTCTTTTCATCTCTTTGTTCAAGACACTACTCTTGGCGGAATCCATAGAGATCACTCACACCATCCGGAGCAGAATTTGACAATGAAGTTCTAAATGTTTCCCAAGAGTCTGGTAGGGAACCAAGTAGAAACAAACCTTGAATTTCTTCATCAAATTTGATGGCCATAGCAGATAATTGGTTCATGATCCCCTGAAAATTATTCAGATGGTTTATCATTGGAGAACCATCATGATACTTTAAACTCAACATCTGCTTTATTTAGGACATTTTGTTATTGCCAGTCTTTCGAGCATACAAAATTTCAAGATGCTCTCATAGGGTTCGAGCATATGTCTCCACATAAATATGGTTCAACACATTATCGTCAATCCATTGCCTAATGAATTAACAAACCTGTCTGTGTAACAGATTTCACTCTTCATCTGTTTTATTATTGGGCTTTACAGTGGTAAAGACTGGTTTGTAAAAATTCTTGACATAAATCAGATCTTTCATTTTCTCCTTCCAAATGGCATAATTAACACCATTCAAAGTAATTATTCTACTTGTGTTGGCTTCCATTATTTTCTAAAAAAAATATATAGTTATTTCAAACCAAAGTAAATCTTTTCTGATGTAGAAGTTCAGACTGTGCTGCAACCACAGAGAATACTCAGATACAACCTTGGCTCTGTTACAGTTTGTTGGAAAAATGCGGACTAACACCAATATATATATGATCAAAATAATGAAAATAAAATGGGAAATAATGACACCAAAAATTTTACGTGGAAACCCTTTTAAATAAGGAAAAAATCGCGGGCCAAGAGGAGCAACTGATATCACTATAGCAATAAATTTTTACACTGTGTAGCCACGAATACAATATTCAAAATGACTACTACACACTCAAAAAGGAATAACACTCTTTTGATTTTCCACCTTACTAAAAATATCGCTCACACTCTATTTTTTTTCACAGACTATTTTTCTTATATAGTATATGGAATACCTCACTTTGTTCTCAAAAAAATATTTTTTTTTCTCTCTAACTTGGTGTATCTTGAACTGATGAGTTGATGACCCTTATATAGAAGAAATTTGCAACTGTAAATTTCTACACCATTCACAATATGTTAAAGTTGTGCCACCGAAAGTTTTTAATTGTTGTGTTTCTCAACATTTGTTGCAACTACAAATTTGCCAACCTTGCCAACCATTGACAATGCATGCAGCAATCGTTGAAGTCACTAATGGGGTTGGACCCCACAAATCTCCTCATCCAGTCCCATTCACAGTAAGGATATATTTTAACCTTCTTTAGAGAGAGCTCATACTCACTTGCTCTAATACCAGTCTGTTGGGAAAACACGGACTAACAAAATATATATGATTAAAATAATGAAAATAAAATGGGAAAATAATTACACAAATTTTTTTACGTGGAAATCCTTTTTAAATGAGGGAAAAACCACGATCCAAGAGGAGCAACTGATATCACTATAGCAAGGAATTTTTACACTGTATAGTCATGAATCGATATTCAAAGTGACTACTACACACTCAAAAGGAATAACACTATTTTGATATTCCACCTTACTAAAAAATATTGCTCACACTCTATTTTTCTTCAAAGATTATTTTCTTCTATAGTCTATGGAAACCTCACAACTCTCTATATTTTTCTTTCTCTGTGAATTGGTGCATTCTATAAATGAGCTAATGAGCTTCTTTTATTAGGGCAGGGCATAAACACCGAGCAACCAAAACACCGAACCGAATCGAATTATTTGGTATTTTGGTTTTGGTATTTCGGTTCGGTATTCGGTTTGGTATTCAATATATATTTTCGTATTTTTCATTTCGGTATGTAATTTTGTATTATTCGGTATTTTGGTTTACCGAAATATATTATATTGTATTTATAATATTATTAATATTATTACTATTATTAATATTATTAATATTAAATAATAAATAGGCAAAATTAGGTCAAAATTTTCACTTTTCAGCTTTTACTTTTCAAACTTTTCACTTTTCTTAGCAGCCACACATTACTCATCAGTCACTTCCCACGTTAGTTTTCACTTTTCAGCTTCCAGCTTTCCAGTTCGGCAGTTCTACTTCCCACGTCTTTCGGCGATCGATCGATCAGCAACAAACCAACGACCGACCGACCAGCACGCAGGCAGCGCGCAACACTGCAGCAGGCCAACACGTACCATGCAGTAGCGACCAGCATCGCGCAGCAGCCAACCGACGACCACCAGCGATCGACCGACGACTGTAACAAAAAATTGAAATAACATAAATCGAACCGAAATAATTCAGTTCGGTGTTCGGTACACGTGGTACAAGAATCAAAAATAAAAATAAAAAATAAAAAATTCGAAATCAAACCGAATTACCGAATGCCCAGCTCTACCTTTTATAGAAGAAATTTACAGCTAATGATGTTACCAATGATATCATGAAAATCCTAAATTTTCAAAGTTTGCAACTATGTAGTTATCTTGGTAAGATTTAGTTGGTATGTAGTTGTACCAAAGTAAGACTTTAATAAAATAGGGCTGGAACCCCACACTAAATTGATATAATAATAATTCTAAGTTGTTGGATTTTATTTTATAGCATAGAATTTCTTCTCTTTAGCATGAATCATGTTGAATTGAGCCAAATTGATGAGTGAAGAAAATCCTAACTTGATGGTTTAAGCGATGAAAAATGGTAAACTCAATGGAGAAGTAGAGTTTTACAAATTTAAATTTGGTGTCAAATGTAAGCAATTTAATTTCTTTTAAGGGAAAAGACATAAATTCCCTCCTGAACTTGTGCCGAAAAGTCAGTTACACGCTCAAACTATTGTGACGACCTAT
>JAJOOH010003948.1:0-41549 GCA_029582605.1 Solanum gracilifrons
CACGATCTATACTTAGATAACGAAAGAATAGAATGGTATGATTTAGAAATAAATTCAGATTAAAATGAACTACGAATATTTACAATATTGGACAGAATTGATGAAAAATATAAAACTATTAGAACAATTAATGGAGAAAAATTTATATATGTACCAAAGAACCCAAGATATGTTATATCTAGAATATATCACAAATAATATTAAAGAAATATTCAGATTAAAACAACTATCAAAAGAATATTACAATAAGTATTATTACATTTTACCATGAAAAAAGAAAATTATAACTATCACACTACCACCTACCACAAATGTCATGAATTTCTCATCTACTACACTACCAAAAAGTAAAATAAAATTTAATTAAACAATTCTGCACTAGTAAATTCCGCACCCTCAAAAAATGGTCCTCATAACATCCTTCCAGTTCATAGGCCATTGTATATATGGATAGGTTGTTTGAAGTAGAAGGTTGGTGTCTTTGAAGATCATGAATTGGACTCTTGAAATGCTGGATTTCTTCCCTCCATATTTGGCTCTGCATTTGTTCTTCCACAAGTTCCAGGAGACCAGTAAAGGGACAACTTGAATTATGAGTTTGTGGACCTCATTTCTAGGAGTGAGACTCCACCACTTTAGTAAGTGATTTTTCAGAGGTGTGTATTGGTAGTCAACTCCAAACAGTCCTGAGAAAAATTTCCATATGTGAGTGGCCAAGTAACCTGCTGAGAAGATATGATAATGTCGTCCCATCCCTGTCTGATGTAGTAACAACACTTCGCAGGTTCCACACCAAAGCTGATGATCTTGTCATAGGTAGACAATTTAAATCTAAGAGCTCTCCACATCAAAAAAGAGATCTTGAAAGGAATGTGTTTGTGCCAAATGTGGGTATTGATCTTGGATTTTTGTTTTTTTTCCCTGCAGTTTTCCTAGGCAGAAGAGCAGGAGAAATTTCCATCCTCTTTATGTGTCCAAATGGCCTCATCCTTGACCCCTGCTTTAGAATCTGTGTTACTAATCTAAGAGGAACCTGTTGTCTGAGCTTAAATTCATTCCATTTTCCTTCAAGCAGGAAGTGGTGCACTTTGGTATTGTTTTGACTAGAAATTCCATTTATGAGATTACCAAGAGCTCCAACTCCAAGCCAATCATCCCACCAAAAGGAACAGTTGCCAGAATTGATCTTCCACCTGATGTTCTTTTCCATCATGCTCCTATTTTTTAGCATGTATTTCCACACAAGAGATTTCCTATTGTCCTATTTCCTTGCAGCTGGATGTGATATCCTGCATTATTTATCTGTAAGGAACTGTCCCCAAAGAGACTCTTTGGTCCTGAATAACCACCAATGTTTGCATTGTAATGAAGTACTAATATCAGACAACATTCTCACACCAACACCTCCCCCCTCACAAGGAAAACTCAGAGATTCCCATGATGCCCAATGATACTTCTTGTTGTCTCCTTCCTTTCCCCAAAAAAAATCTGCAATTATGCATTTCATGTACTTGATGGTGGTTTCGGGAAGTGAAGTTGCTTCCATGGTATGAATGGGGATGGATTGAAGAACATTTTTGATAAGAGTCACCCTTTCTCCAAAGCTAAGGAATCTTGTCTGCCATCCACTTATCCTTTTAGCCACCTTGTCCACAAGTTGGGAATAATAAGTGATTCTTTGTCTCCCAAAATATAAAGGACAACCTAGATAAGTGATAGGACTATCCTTTTGACTAAAACCTGTACAATCTTTGATCATCTGGATAGTGTTCTGAGGAGTGTTAGCAGGAACCATGAAGTGCTCTTTCTTTTGTTGATTAACTGGTCAGAAATATCTTCATACACAGTCAAAGTGTCCATGATGAGCTTAATAGAATGCTTGTTGCTAGAGGTGAAAATAATCACATCATCTGCAAAGCTGAGATGATTAATTCTAGGGCCCTTAGGGTCCATTATGAAACCTTTAAAGGTCATATTATAGTTTAACAGATTCAACATTCTAGAGAGGACTTCAACACCTAAAATAAATAGGGAAGGGGAAAGAGGGTCCCCTTGCTTGAGACCTCTGGTGGAATGAAAAAGTCCATGTCTTCTTCCATTGATGATAATAGAGTACCAATTGTTGCTCATGATTCTCCAAACCATGTCAATGAACACATCTCCAAAGCCCATTTTCCTTAGAACTAAACAAGTGTAAGCCCAAGAGACTCTATCATAGGCTTTGGTCATGTCAAGCTTGATAATCACATTGTCTCATTCTTTAGGTTTTTTGATACCATGAGTGATTTCTTGTGCCAAAATAATATTCTCAGCAATATTCCTTCCTCTAACAAACCCTGATTGATTTTGAGATATGAGGTGAGGAAGGATGGGAGCCAGTCTTATACTTAGGATCTTGGAAATGATTTTGTTGGTGAAATTGCTCAGACTGATAGGTCTAAGTTCAAAAAAATTATTAGGCTGAGCAACTTTAGGAGGCAGGACCAGGCAGGCATGTGACATGAACTTGGGCATAGTTTGACCATTGAAGAAAGATTGTACAACAACAAGTAAGTCCTCTTTAATCACCTCCCAACAAGTCTGATAGAATTCCCCCCATACCATCAGGACCAAGAGCAGAATTGAGGCTCATGGAAAAAACAACTTGTTTCAATTCCTCCATATTGGGTATCTCCTGTAAAATTAGATTTTTCTCAGGTGTCACCAGTGTAGGAAGATGTTGGAGAATTCTTTCGTCAATTCTGGTTTCATGGCCTGTGAGGATTTTCTGGAAGTGTTCACAGGCTACAGTTGCAATGTTACTGTCTCCTTGAACCCATTCATCTGCACTGCTACAAATCTTGTGAATGAATAATCTCCTCCTCCTTCCTCTCATAAGGTCATGGAAGTATTTAGTGTTAGCATCTCCCTCTTTGAACCACTGAAGCTGAGTTTTCTGCTTGAGAATTGCTTTTTCTATTTACAAATACTTGATGTAGGTAGCATTGATGTAGTGAAGATTCTGTCTGTTTGTTTCAATATTATTGTTAATCAGCTCCTCTTCTGCTACTTTGACCCTTTCTTCAAATTCTTTTACCTTGGAGTAAATGTCTCCAAATTCCTTTTTAGACCAGGCACTAAGAGTGGTAGTTAACTTTTTCATTTTCTGGTGCCATCTCCACATAGGATTGCCATGCATTTTTTTATTCCAGCAAGATGTCACAGTGTCCATAAAGCTGTCATTATCAACCCAACAATGCAGGAATTTGACATACTTGATACCTTGATTATCATTCACTATTATTTCCATGAGAAGTGGGGTGTGATCTGATCCCACAGATGGCAGATGACTAATGTTAGTTTGTGGCATGATCTCCAACCATTTATCATTTGCCATGGCTCTGTCTAGCCTCTTCCACACCCTAGCCTGTTCAGCTCTTTGGTTACACCCAGTGAAGTGTTGACCACTATAGCCCAAATCAACCAGTCCACAAGCTGCAATAACACTAATGAATTCTAGGCTTTTGTTCATATTATATGGCACTTCTCCTTTCTTTTCTTCAGTTGAGGTAATCACATTGAAGTCACAAATGGTACACCAGGGGACATTGTCTGTTGAAATCTGGAGCATTCTATCCCAAAGGGGTCTTCTTAACTGATCTTTACTTTTAGCATAAATGACAGAAAAAATAAATTTCTCCACAAATGCATCATTCTTGATTACACCAATGATTTGTTGATTATCACATTCCTTGAGGGTGTAAGTGATATCATTGGGCCAGAAGAGCCAAAGCATACCATTGTCATTAGAAAGAGCATTATCCATGTTAAGCATGATTCTGTAATTGTTGATGTGATTTATGTCAGCAAAGGGTTCAAGAATTGCAATAATGGATATATACTGTATTTTCTTGAGGGATTTTAGCCTTTCCAGAGAGCCCTGAGTGTTGATGCTCCTGGCGTTCCAACATATGGTCTTCATCATTAAAAACCTTTGCTTTTGGACCTTGTGTTTGGCCTACAAGAAGTAGAAGATGTGCTGGTGGTAGCAAGTTGCTTAGACTGTTTCTGAGTCCTCCTTCCTCTAGGAGACAACCCATGCTGTGCAGTAACTTTTTGTACTTCATCCTGGTAATTCGAGGGAAGAGTGGAACCAAATGCCTTAATAAGATGGGCACTAGTTTCCTTATCTTCCTCATTGTCATCAATTTCATTGATGGATTGAGTATCCTCATCCAATTCATCTTCTGAGTTTTTAGTACATCATAATCAGACTTAGGATTTTTTCTACCCGTAGTTTGTTTCTGTTTGATTCTCTGTCGCCCTTTTATCATGGCCTGTGTTACTATGTTCTTTAGCCTCATTCTGCTGTCTTTTCTTGATATCCTTCCTTTTCTTCTTACTTAACCTGCCTTGAACTTTATTGCTAGTCTATTCTCCTGTAACCTCTGTATCATTTTGATGGTGTTGTTCCCATACTGATACCTGATAATCTCCCTGTTTCTTCTTGCTACTAGGAGTACCCTTAGGTGTATTATCCTTGACCACTGACTGTTTCAGAGTTTTTTCTGTGTTCTTTACCTTACCTGGGTCCTTTTGCATCTTAACAGTCTCCATCTCCTTAGCCTGATTGTGATTCTGTTTGTTAGGGACTTGTTGAATGGTAGCAGAAGTTCTAAGGTCTGGCCTTTGGTCTGTGTGTGCAACATCATGTAGAACATGAGTCAAATTCCCCCCCTTTGGTAACCCCTTCCTGTAAGTTAGTTGGCTTCTCCTAATACCCCTCATCCATACCTCCTTTAACTTCATCAGCAATATCAGAAAGAATAATACAGGGGCTCTGGGATTTGGGGAGACCTGAGTCAATACCTGTGGTCTTCCTGCTTTGTCTTTCCTGCTCTTTACTCTGTTGGTTTATTGGTACCTTGCTATGCATAGGTGATTTAGGAGTTGGTTCTAGTGCAACCTGTGAAGTTAAGGTTGCATTCTTTCCTTCTTGTTGATTCTCTTCCTCTACTTGACTATTGGTTTGTTCCTGCATATCAAGATCAACTATTGTATTGTAAGTAGGGATGGATGTCATACCTGGCTGTTTGCTGATCTGTTGGTCTGTTTCCATTTGCATTCCTTTTTGTGCTGGCAATTGGTTGTTGCTCTTTCTCTTTTGAGTCTGCCATTGTTCTTCTTGGTGTTGCTTTACTTCTTTTGATGGATCCTGCCCTTTATTCTTATTGTGTGATGATTCTTCTCTCAGCTCCTGCACCATTTGGTTGTCTTGTTGTTGTTCCTTGTTATCCTTGTCTTTGGTGTTTTTTCGCTTTTTTTCTGCTTCTATTTCTTTCCTTCTTTTGTGATCTTCCTCTCTTTGTTTCACAGTACATTCAGAGTCGACATGTCCTTGATGTTTACAATGGAGGCAGTAGTTAGGCACACTCTCATATTCAATGGATTGCCATCTACCATCAGTAATATCTACTCCCTTGTATCCCATCCAAACATGAGGTGGTCTCTTCTTAGTGAGGTCCAATTGGTTCTTCACCCTAGCTTGACTTCCTCTAGTTTTTTGTATGGAAGCTGAGTCCAAGTATAGAACCTTTCCAATAGGAGATAGAATGCATGTTACATAGTCCATGTTGTAGCAATGCCATGGTAACTCAGGCAGTGAAACCCATACTGGTACTATAGGGGTCTCTTCTGCAGGTTTGGAAGCTGGTGTCCAAGCTTGTATTCTCATAAGTTGACCTGCTATGCTCATTCTTTGTTTCATCCAAACCATGTTGTAGTCCAACTCATTGTCAAGGTCTATATAGACATGTCTTGAATTAAAGTGAGCAATCATAACTCCCCCTGAAAGTTGAGTCTGAACAATGAAACTCTTCCTAATAATCTCCATCTTGGGTATAGTGTTAGTGAACTTCCCAATGAGAGTGTATCTACAAGTATCTGCTAATTCCCCCAGAACTTCTTTTTTTTCAACTAACACTGCTGCTAATCCCTGCTTTGACGTGAGCTCAGGGGTAGTCAACTTGATATTGTTAATCATTTTAGATTGATTATGTCTAAGTTTAGCAGCATAGGTTTGGACCACATTATATGGAGCAAGTTCAGGAACATGATCCTTCTTGGCATTGCTGGACTGAGATTGCTCCTACTTTTCCTTAACTAAACTAGTATTGATGTTAGCTCTACCTCTTTGGTTGGGATTTTTCTGTTCAAAATTGCTAGAGACATTAGGAAACCTGTTACCTAGCTGGTTCTGATCAGCATTAGTCTTATGTTGAGCTTGTTGAAGGCGTTGTTGTTTATCCTTAGCTTGCCATACTTGATTAATGCCCTGAGTATGTTAATTGTTGTTTCTGGGATTCTAGACTTTGGTTTAGACCTGAGTCTATTTTCTATGAATTGAAGTATGCTGTTCGTTTGCATTTTCACGCATTTGAGCCTTCCCCTTATCCATAGCATTAGGCTTAACATGATTAATGGTGTTAGAGATCATACCTGAGTGTCCCTTAGCTGCTGTTTGCTGGTTGCCCACCATTTTGTTTGATGTATTGCTTTGATTGCACTGCTGATTCCCTTCATTCCTCAGAATTTATTTTTGTAGAACCTGCACTTGAGAATTTTCCTAGTGACTAGGAATAGGATTCTGTTCTAGGATCATAGGGTCGATCCCAAATGAGAACCATGAGGTGTTAGAATAATCATTTTGATTATGGTCACCACGAACATTCTTTTACATTCTTGGTTGACTGATTCCTCTCCTCGTCAATTCTTTTTCACCTGAGACATATAAATTTTTGTTAGCCCTTTTATCAGTACCTACCTGACCTCCTGCGATATTGGTCATAATTTGCTCCCCGACGATTTGCCCGTCCATACTATTTGAAATTGCTGTGAGATGTTCCCCAAGTTGTGGGGAATATTCCCCAATCATTGAGTCCCCTTGAATATTCTCCGAACTAGTTCGCATGTTTGGCGATTCTGGGGTCATTCTTAGACGTGTCATACTTTGGAATTCTCGAATTGGGATGGTGGAATTCTTTGGAAATTGAATTGTATCGGCTTCATCCCTATACAAATCCACTTCTCCTTCCACATTTACTTTTGTGACTCCATTAACATCTGGGGAAATATTTTTGCGAATCCCTTCCATCTCCTTTTCGGAACTTGCAGTGTTCATCACTTCATTCAAATGCAAATTCGAAGAGCTGTGGGATGAATTTTGTTGTGATTCTTGTTGGGATTTGTTGGATTCTTCGTCGCGCATAATTTGAACTAAGTCCGGTGGCCTATTTGGCCTTTCCGGTGGCTGTGTAGCCATTCCGGCGAAGTGTAGAGCTAACCTAATGTAACTGTTAGGAAGTTCACACTAGCCGTTAGTGACTTAAGTGGACCGTTTAGTCGTTTCTATTAGAGAGAAAATTCTTAGAGAGATATTTTAGTGAGAAATTTTTTTTTATGAAATGAGGAAGTGTTACCTTGAAAGGTGAATTTTGAGATTATGTAAGTTCTTATGAAATTTATTTAAATGTTTAAAGGGTGCTTTAAGAGTGGAGTATCAATGATGTTCGTTATGGTTGTGTTGTCGAAAGGATTTCTCATATACACATGTAAGCATGGATTGTGAAAGATTTTCTCACATAATAAGGATTCTTAGGGTTGAAAGGCTTTCTCACCTAAAATGAACCAATGCTAAGAAGCTATTGTAATAATGAGGCAAGACGTGATTACACATGCTCTATAATTGAAAGACTATAGGCGATTACCCATGTCACATGATGTAAGGACAAAAGGCGATTACCCATGTTCCTTCATGAGCTAAAATGAATAGGATCAAAAAGTATTCCATGGAAGTTAAATTTAGAACCTAGTGGACAAGTGAAAATTACCCGTGTCCCATAAGTATGTGACAACATAGGATTGTCTAGATAGACATTAGCTAGTAGATCCACAATAGCTAGTAGTTTATGTCCTTACCATGGCAAGTAGGACATCTCTTTTCGGTGTGGGGTAGACATCAGATTCCATGTTTCTAGTTCACATAGTCTTATATGTTGGTTAAGGCTACTTCCCACAAAAAAGTAAAGTTATGATAAACCAAGGTTACTTCAAGGAGTATCGTAAGTATGTTTCAAGATGATATTCACTTGCATTGATCATGTTTTATGACTTATGTTTTCTAACTCTCAAGTCTCATCTTTTAGCTTGATCATTGCATGCTCATGAAAATGTCCTATTTTAGCATGATTTAAATTTTATATGCATGGATATCATACTTGGTACATATTTTGTACTAACACATACTCTTGCCTACATTTCCCCAAATATAGGGTCTTACAATCAGGGTTCTTAGTTTTGTGGCTAAAGGTTAATTTGTGAGATTTCTGAGCTTTGGTGAGTCATCATGCTTCGAGGACATATTTTCATTGTTTTCAATTTTCTATCTTATTTTCAGTTTTGGAAATAATGTATGGGCTAGGCATAATTTTATCGATTATATTAGACTTCTACTTTGCTTTTATAAAAATCCTGGACTTGAAATGTTGTCTTTATTTCCTTTGTTCTATTTCTTATGTTATGAATTCTAAATAGCTTGTATGGGGCCTCTCGGGGTCCTATACGCTATGTTAAATCTAGGGTGTACCCAAATATTTGCGTAATCAAGACACAATATCCAATGCAACTGTCTACGATCGTATAATAGTAAAGTAACCCAACCAAGGGTTGGGGTCGAGTCCCAAGGGAGTAGTTTTGAGAATTAATCGAAAAATAAAATTAAGTTCTAATTAGTCATAGCTAAAAACATTATCGAATAAGAACATGTTAAATCTAAGGGGTAACACAAGAATGTCAATTAACAATGGGGGTTTGTCACAAGTAAACAAAAATCAGCGAAACTATAAAGGTTACTAATCAATGAGAGAGAATTCTTGGGATGTGTAGGAATACGGGATAGACTAAACTATTAGGTACATGCTTTTGATAATAAATCCATTGAATATTTGTGACTAGGCTAGACTATAGTGGGGTTAAGTTCTTTCTTGAGTTACTTACCCTGAATCAACTCTGTTTCTCTCGAACACCGAGTTGCCAAATGAAGAACAGTCTCCGCCATAGCCCACTCACTATCTCGACTTGAGTGTGTGGGAGAAGGACTAGGGTTCACTCTCTCGAGTTGAACCTCATCTCGACCCAATCCCACCGACCATCAATTTAGTAGTCTTAGTTTTATGACCTTTCTCTCGAGCAAGCCGAAAACACAAATGTGAAATAGTATTTGCAACTACAATTCATTAAGTTTCACCACAACTACTAAACGAAATCACATTAACACAACAAATAAATCATCAACAAGCAAGACCCAACATATTATCTAATCCATATTCACAAAATCACACCTCAAGAATTGGAGTTTTAGCTAGACATGTAAAAGAAATAGAAATTTATACCACTATGAGTTTGCATTCAAATGGGTATGCTGATTTAAGTCTCAAACCAAGCAAAGGGTGAAGAATCCATAAGACCCAAGTCCAAATTCTTGGAGTTGAAACCCTTTGAATATTCAAGTTCTTCAAAACCCTCTCCAAACTTAGAACTCAAAATTCTATGTTAAAAATTTCTATATTAAAAATCTAATATTAAGCTACAACTCTAAACGAGTATTTATAGTTTTCAAAAATCTTTGTTGCAGCGGATCATTCGGCGTCGTTAGTCGAGATCGCCGATTAACTCAGCGATCCGCCCTTTGGTAGGTTTCATCGCCGTCTTGCTCTATCCTTCAGCATCGTCGTGTTTTGGATCATTGGGCAACAAAGTACTACTTCACGGAACTGCTCGGCGACACGCCGACTACTCCTTTTCATCACTGATTTGATTCTTTCTTTCTGGGCTCAGCACACTGGAACAAAAGGCGAGGATAAGGCCTTTTGGTGACTCGCCGAATGGGTTCGACGATTCTTAGATCTTCATTTCTTCGTTCTTTCAGCTGCCTTTGTTCCTTTTTGCTAAGTAGTGTCGATGCTTTCCCTCAAACTCCAAATACCTGAAACTTAAGGGTTTTCATTAGATATTGACATAAAATATGCATTTGAGGACACTAATTCTTTCAAAAAATAGCCCTAAATGAGTCCAATTTGTGGACTCATAAATACCCCCAACTTAAGATTTTGCTTGTCCTCAAGCAAACTCAAGTTCAGCCGTTCAAAAAGGGTATCTCGAACAATGCTACATAAAACTCAATCATGAATGCACACAACAAGACTCAATTTACTTGTGCAAAGATCAAATGTGCACTCAAAGATTCAAGTTGTGACTCACCAATATCAAAGAATATCATGCTCACAATACTTGCTTCAAATGTAAGTTCAAGCTCAACCAAAGTGTTCAAATGCCCTAAAACAAGGAATGATTCCATATTCACACACAAAGGCTTAATCATTTAAAGTTCTGGAATCAAATGCAACGCCTACACTCACAAAGAAGAACACAATGCATAATTTCACCCAAGGTTTGCCCGTATTTTCCAATCAACACTTGCTTCAGCTCACTCAAGATTAATAAGGTCTTATCAAGGCTTGTAATAAGGCTGAATGCAAAGGTATGGTCATTTAGGCTCAGTGACTTTAATCCTCATGAAATGTGGTACTCACAACACTTCCTTTCTTCTTCCTTCATCATTTTCTTTAGTGATCATAAGTCATCCTATTAATCACTCTCCATGAATTGTTTGGAAACTCCATTTCTTTTGTACTTTATTCTACAACTTTCTTTTTCATTCTTTTTCTTTTTATTTCTCTTTTCTCTTTTTTTTTTTTATCTTTTTTATTTTTTATGGAGGGGTTCTATTTTTCTCAAAACCATGGGTAAGATGAGACTTTCCTTGCACTTCTTGACTTTCTCTTATCTTTTCACCACACCCCCAACTTAGGATTTTTCCCTAAGTTGGCTATTCAATTAACCACAACTTCATGAGGATTATGGGTGATGGATAAAGAAAGGTCATTGTTTTCATCAAGTTTCTTCCAAAGGAAGGTAAGGCTCAAGGGGTGTTCAAAAATGGTTCAAACACTCACAAGGTAGGTCACAAAAGAGGTATATGTCAAATTGGATCACACTCTTAGAAGTTACCTAAGATAATATCAAGATATAGCATCGCTTAGTTGACTGGACCAACGGGGTAAATTCTAGGATCCATCATGCATGGTTCACAAGTAAGCTTATCACACAAGGCATCGACAATAAAGTCAAACAAGACTTCACACTTACGCTAGTGTGTAGCGGTCGTGACAAGAGAATCAATTTGATCATTGGCTAGTCACAACGAGATGCAAAGAGTTCACATATTGTCTATGCAACTTCATTTGGCCTCATTGTAGCTGCACATTCATGTTTGTTCGATTATAAGCACTATCCAAGTCATCGGTACTGATCGGAACCGATACTCAAATTTGCGAAGGAACAACCATATTCAACATAAAAGGGGTGGCAAATTTTTTTTCGAAAGGGTCAAAGTCATTTTGCGATTTAAAACACGGAGCCACAAGCTCAAACCTTTCACAAAAAGTGTATAAAACACAATTTTTTAAACAGAACAGCCCAAATATATACACTAAAACACGAGTCACAAATAGCATACAAAATGTGAGCCTCACCCCACCATAATTAATAAGTATTTGTCCTCAAATGCAAATGACATAAAATCCAAAAGTTAAAATAAAGTAAGACATAGAGGGAGGTAAAGAAAGGATCCTGTCTATGCAGTCTCTCCATCTTCCGGGGCTTTAGTGCCCGTTGTATCAATTTGGACTTGGGCATCAATGCCCTGAGTCACCTCAGAAGTATCATCTCAGCTACGATCAACAAAAAGTGTGCCTGCTATGGAGGTCTGCACAACGGAACCTATCAAAATCTCCTAAGTCACATCAATGTATCCAAGGTCTCTCTCAGCCTCCCTAAGGGCAAGCAGATCTCTGTATATGCTCGCCTCCTGCATCTCTATCTGCTCCTCATCGATTTCAGCATCCGACTCATCAACTGCAGCTTCCTCCCTATGTATATCTCTGGTGGTATTCGGAGGAATCCCTGAAGTCTCAGGGGAGTCTACGTCATCTACAGTCTGAATCAATGAAGTGAAGTTGGTAGACTTCAAATAGTCTACGTCCTTCCTCTGGTCTACTACCTCGGCTTTCAAAGCCAAAACCTCAGAGCTCTCCTCCTGCCTGCTCTCACAGGTTGTGACCCTAGCGGTCAGATCATCAACAGAAGCACGTAGGGGCATTAATGTAGAAAATATATCAGCTTCAATCATACAGGGGACATCTCTCTCCAGTCTAGTAGCTCTCATGTCAGCTGACTGAGCAAGGTCTCATCTTCAGGATCATCTCCTGAGTAATCCTGGGCTGCTGGGAAGAAGTGGACGTGCCTGGAACATGTGAAGCAGAAGTAGAGGTAGAAATACCTGAAGGCCAAGGGGCCGAAGTAGGCAAATGTGTCTCTGCAGTTAACGAGCCAACATCCACCTCTGGGGAGGTGTCTACCGGGGGTGCCCTCCTTCTTTCAGCCTTCTCTCTGGTGCACTAGGCCTTGATGCACCAGATGTCAGTGGAGGAGGATAGGGTAACATCAAAATCTCTGGTAGTGTCCCGGGGCACTCCAGCACGCCGGCAAAGCTCCGTTATAATGGAAAGGAGGTCTGTCTCTGTTTGTCCCTCATGGCTATCTCTTGTTCAATGATGAGTCCCAAGTTAAGCTGCCCCTTTCCTAATATAGACCCTAGACAAGATGCCTTTGCATGCCGGAGGATAGATTTGTTCTGTGAATGCATGATGGAGCTGCTGATGAATCCAAACCAATACCGGGCAGCTACATTCAGATCCTTCTTCTCGATTAGTACTTCTGCATCCACCACCTCGTAGTGACATCATATAAAAGTGGTGCAAGCCAACCCTTTAAGTCATCCAGGGACAGGGCTGTCACCAGGCCTTTATAATCATGCTCAAACTCTGTAGCTCTCTCAAGAACAACATTTATGATATCGCTACAGCACCCAACTTCCACACCCCATACCATGACTGATTTAGCCGGTCTAAACTCACCAGCCTTTTTCTTACTCTTTGGCACTAAAATAGCATATGCATCGTAGAATTCCCATACCGATGAAGGAACATAGGGCCCAAGGGGCCTGGTGAAGATCTGAAACTTGTGCCAATTTAGTATTTCCTGCTCACTGAAGTATCATCCCCTAGTCCTTTCGTAGATAACAATTTCTCTTCGAGGATGGTTCGCAAACCATCACCTTTCAATCTATTTAGAAGTCTAGGATGAGGAACCATTGGTGGAGCAAGGTCCATGGGAGGTGTCTGAGCTTGCACGGAGTTTGTTGCCGGAGGAGTAGCAGCTGAGGGAATTCTGGTGGATGTGGATTGAGATCTAGCCCGGAGCTCATCCTTTCGGTTAATCAGAAAAATTAGCCTGGGTTTCAACAGCTATTCCTTTCCTAGCTATATGTTTTTTTCTCTTGCCTTTGTCTCCTGGTGGGAGTTCTTGCCTTCTCTTCTTTTGGAGATTTGATCCCCCTTCGTTTATATTTATGCCTTATGCTTTTGTCTTATGTGGCATGGTTAGATTTGTACGTACCATATCTGTAAAAGATCGGGAGAAATTAGGAGGGAATCAAAAACAAGCACAGAAAATCTATTGTAGACAGGCTTACCGTTCCAATCGGCGAGTCGCCGAACCTCTTTGACGAGCTAGATTAGGCTTGCCGAAGGGATTGGCTTAAAAATTAAGGCAAGTTATCGATGTAAAGGCCCTTTCGGTGAATCTCTGATTACTTTCGGCGAGCAAGGATTTGTTCTCCGAAAGTTACAGTACAACAAGAGATCCAGAGGTGCAGACAAAGGGCAATTAATTAGACTTTCGACGAACTCCCGAGTGGTTCGGCGAGCTCGACCCTGCTCGCCAAACAGCCCAACGTGCCTATTTCCAACCTACCTTCTCAAATTCAACCCCACAACCCACCCCCAAAAACAAAATCAAAGCATGCACTAATGGAATTCAATCAAGACCCATAATACCCATCACTCCAGAATACTCAGATTTTTCTCGGCTTTGCCAAATTTGGCCATTTGACAATATTTGCTCTTAAGAATGGTGTCACCCGCTCTATCATTGAGAAATTCACATCAATTAGCCCAAACACGGGCTACTCAGACTTTACCCAATCAACCCAAACAACATGCAAGCACAACCCAACAAAATTACATTCATTTAAAATCACGAATACACATGCATTTCATGATCAAAACAATACGAGCAAGATTTTCAAATTGAAATCGGTATGGAAACATTATAATCCTATCAGAGAGGCCTAACACATAACAATACAATATGATCATTGCAAATGAGTACATAATTTTTGAAAGTAAACTCGGGATTCGGAAACCAACCTTATATGCCGATTGAAATAAGATTGAAATGCTAGGCGGCAAAGATATCCTAGTTCCAAGCACCAATCAACAACTAAAATAATAGTGGAAAGCAGGAATATTGAAAATAATACCTTGGTGTGAGTTTGTAAAGTTTAGAGGTCAGGGAGGGTGATGAAGTTCAAATCCTGAGACCTTTGGCCATTATAAACAGTTTAGTTTGCGTTCGTTCGGCGACGTGAGTCACACTCGCCGATACACTCGGTGACACGCCGAGTGGTCACTTGGCTCACGAAGTTTTACAGGACCTTCAGCCAAATTGAGGGTCCAAACGGCTGTCTGAATCGTGGTCCCCGATCTAGTCGGCGACACGCCGAACTGCTTCTTAAATCCGTCGAGTTTTACATGCTCTAAGTTAAACTTGTGGTGAGCCAAACAACGGGTCAAGTCGGGCACGCCGACCTCTTTGGTGACACACCGACTGACTATTTTACTCGCCACTTTGCACTTTCCAAACACTTTTCGCATCTAAACCTGCACAACCAACTCACCATTATTTATAAAAGCATTTAAAGGGTTTTTGGTTGATCCCAAATAGCGCCTTAGTTAACGTCGTGGCACGACGTAAGTCACCATTCAAGCTTCATTGTTGGGGTTAGCCATATTATTACTAGGAAACCCCCTATTTTTCTGCGAGTGGAGATGAGACAGTGCATGACCCATAAGATTTTTGAGCAGCTGGACAACTTTGGAATGAAACCAAATCATTCGTTTCATCCCTTCAATGTTTTCTTTCAATTCATCCATCTCTCTATCTTGCTCAGTCACCTTGTGGAGAATGGTTGAGAGCATTCCCTCAATGCGTTTAACCTCATTGTCCTTGGAACTTCTTCGCTCATGAGGAGGGAAATGTTTATCCTTTCTCTTGCACTGAACTTCGATCTTCACCATCTTTTTGGCCAACTCATCCATATGAGTTATCAGTGCAGCCAACATGAACTCCTTTTTTACTTCTTGGTTCATTTTAGCCATGTTGTCGAGCAGTTGGACTGCCCTCACATATGGCTGTTTTGCAACACCACCCGGAATGAATTGGTCGACAACCTCTTGTTTTCAAGGCCCAGACCTCTGTAGATGCAGTCAAGAAGGATTATGTCGGGAATGTCATGACTTGGGCATTGAGTGATTAGTTCTTTAAACCTTGCCCATGCCTTGTAGACCCTTTCACCCTTCAATTGCTTGAAGGTTAGGATACGATCCCAAATCATCATTACCTCTAATGGAGCAAACTCTATTAGCTCACAAATGTTGATTGATATATTCACCTCCTCTACTTTTGAAGCAAAATCATCAAAACAAAACTAAAAATAAAGTTAGTAAAATAAGACTAAGAAGAACAAAAATCTTACTAAACTAAAAATTCTCAAATAACACCACTCCCTACCAGCGGTGCCATTTTGATGTTTGTGTAATTAAGACACAACTTCCAATGCAAGTGTCTGCAATCGTACAATAGTAAAGTAACCCAACCAAGGGTTGGTGTCGAGTCCCAAAGGAGTGGTTTTGAGAATTAATAGAAAAATAAAATTAAGTTCTAATAAGTCATAGCTAAAAACATTATCAAATAAGAACATGTTAAATATAAGCAGTGACACAACAATGTCAATTAACAATGGGGGTTTGTTAGAAATAAATAAAAAATAGCCAAACTATAAAGAGTACTAATCAAGGAGAGAGAATTCTTGGGATGTGATAGGAATATGCGATAAACTAAACTATTGGGCACATGCTTTTGATAATAAATCCGTTGAATAGTTGTGACTAGGCTAGACTATAGTGGGGGTAAGTTCTCTCTCAAGCTACTTAACCCGAATCAACTCGGTTTCTCTCGAACACCGAGTTGCCGCATGAAGAAGAGCCTCCGCCTTAGCCCACTCACTCTGCTAAGTTGACTATGTGGAAGAAGGATTAGGGTTCACTCTCTCGAGATGAACCTCATGTCGATCCAATCCCACCGGCCATCAATTTAGTAGCCTTAGTTTTAAGGCTTCTCTCTCGAGCAAGCTGAAAACACAAAGGTGAAATCGTATTTGTAACTACAGTTTCATTAAGTTTCACCGCAACTACTAAACGAAATCACATTTACACAACAAATAAATTATCAACAAGCAAAACCCAACATATAATCTAACCCATATTCACAAAATCACACCACAAGAATTGGAGTTTTAGCTAGACATGTAAAAGAGATAGAAATTTATACCAATATGAGTTTGCATTCAAATGGGTATGAAGATTTAAGTCTCAAAACAAGAAAAGAGTGAAGAATCCACAAGACCCAAGTCCAAATTCTTGGAGTTGAAACCCTTTGATTATTCAAGTTCTTCAAAACCCTCTCCAAACTTAGAACTCAAAATTCTATTTTAAAAATTTCTATATTAAAAATCTAATATTAAGCTAAAACTCTCAACGAGTATTTATAGTTTTCAAATATTTGTGCTATAGTGGATAATTCGATGTCGTTAGTCGAGATCGCCGATCAACTCGACGATCCACCCTTTGGTAGGTTTCATCGTCGTCTTGCTCTATCCTTCCGCATCATCGTGTTTTGGTTCATTAGGCGACATAGTACTGCTTTGCGGAATTGCTCGGCGACACGCCGACTGATCATTTTCACCGCCAATTTGACCCTTTCTTTCAGGACTCAGCATACTAGAACAAAAGGCGAGGATAAGACCTTTTGGCGACTCACCGAATGGGTTCGGCGATTCTCAGATCTTCATTTCTTCGTTCTTTCAGCTGCCTTTGTTCCTTTTTTGCTAAGTAGTGTCCATGCTTTCCCTCACACACCAAATACCTGAAACTTAAAGGTTTTCATCAGATATTGAGATAAAATATGCATTTGAGGACACTAATTCTATTAAAATATAGCCCTAAATGAATCAAATTTGTGGACTCATCATACCCCTAGGTCATGACAAACTTGGTAATCAAAGTACAAGGTTTAGAATTGTCCTAGGATACCTTATAAGCCACATTGAGTAGATGTTCATGAGTGTGAAGCACACAACATTTATGAATAAGAGGCTACAAGATGATAAGGAAACTCCACTTCTTTTTTTACTCAAAATTCGTGAGATAGAGTTTAACTCGATGTTGTCTCTCTTCTAACCTTATTTGATGTTCTACAAGAGATAGCTACTCGAAGAGCTTATGCTAGAAGGATTGTGAGGGAGAATTCTCAACAAGAAGCTCCTCCCCAAGCTTCTTAAGTTTAGGTCGGCCCTTTGGCCGAGCAAGTGACTAATGCGGAGTTTAGGGCCACTTTTCAAGTGTTTTCTCAAGCCGTGACGGCTCAAACCAATAGAGAGGTTGCGGTTCTCGTGAACCCAAATGTGGGTATGGTGGCATCTAGAGTGAGGGACTTCACTAGGATGAATCCTCCAGAGTTTCATGGTTCTAAGTTTGAGAAAGATCCTCAAGAGTTCATTAATGAGGTTTATAAGGTGTTGATGATCATGGGAGTGATGCCGATGGAAAAGCGGAGTTAGCTGCTTATAAACTTAAGGGTGTTGCTCAAATTTGGTTTAATCAATGGAAAGAAGGGAGATCGGAAGGTGTGGGTCCTCTTGATTGGGAAAAGTTTAAGGTTGCTTTCCTTGATAGGTTATTTCCCTTGAGATGAAGGAGGCAAAGGTGCTTGAGTTCATCAACCTCCATCAAGGGAGTATGAGTGTGAAGTAAGATGCCTTGAAGTTCACACAATTGTCTCAATATACTCCCACAATTGTTGCCAATCCTAGGGCAAAGATGAGTAAGTTCATTTTGGGTGTGTCCGAAATGGTGGTTAAAAATGTCATACCGCCTTGCTTCTTAGCGACATGGACATTTCTCATCTCATGGTTCATGCTCAACAGATCAAAAAGGAGAAAATTTAGGAAAAATCCAGGGAGGCAAAGAGGGCTAAAATCGGTGATGGTAATTTCTCTCATATGAGGTCCAATGGACACGGTCGTTATCGATTTCAATAAGGGATTTCCAGTCAAGGTTTCTCCAATGCTCCTACTAGGTTCAACAAAGAGAGGGTGTCTAAAACTCAAGGAAGGAATGGTAGTGGGTCCTTATTGCCTACTTTTGTTAAGTGTGGAAGAAAACATGAGGGTAAATGTCTAGCGGGTTCCACTGCTTGTTTTGGTTGTGGTAAGATGGACCATAAGATAAGAGATTGTTCTTCAGTTTCTATGAATGATAGAGATAATATCCAAAGGGATCAACCTAATCCTTTATCCGGTCCAAGTGGTTCGAGGCCAAATGCTCCCAAGCAAAACAGGTTTTATGCACTTCATACTCGTGGTGAGCAAGAGGGTTCTCCCGATGGGTTACCAGTATTCTGAAAGTCTTCCAACTTGATGCTTATTCTTTACTTGATCCCGGTGCTACCTTATCTTTTGTGACGCCATATGTGGCTATGAGGTTTGATGTTCTTCCAGATTTGTTGTTAGATCCTTTTTTTGGTCTCTACTTCTGTTGGTGATTCTCTTGTGGCTAAGAGAGTCTATAGAAAGTGTGCAGTCTCCTTGTCCCATAGAGTTACTCTTGTTGATTTTGTAGAGCTAGGTATGCTAGACTTTGATGTTATCCTTGGTATGGATTGGTTGCACTCATGTTATACTTCTATTAATTATAGAACTCGTGTAATCAAGTTTCAGTTTCCGAACGAGCATGTCCTAGAATGGAAAGGTGGAAATTCTATGCCTAAGGGTTAGTTTGTCTCTTATCTTAAAGCTAGAAAAATGATTGATAAGGGTTGCATATACCATCTAGCTAGTGTGAGGGATGTGGATTCTGAAACCCCTACTCTTGAGTCGGTCCCCATTGTTAATGAGTTTCTGGAAGTGTTCCTAGATGATTTACCGGGTATTCTTCCCGAAAGGGAAAAAGACATTGGTAGTGACCTTCTCCCAGATACATAATCTATTTCTATTCCTCCTTACCGAATGGCTCCAGCAGAACTAAATGAGTTGAAAGAACAATTGAAAGACTTGTTGGATAACGGTTTCATCCGACCAAGTATCTCTCTGTGGGGTGCTCCGATTTTGTTTGTTAGAAAGAAAGATGGTTCTCTTTGTATGTGTATTGACTATCATCAGTTGAACAAGGTGACCATTAAGAATAAGTATCCTCTTCCAAGGATAGATGATTTGTTTGACCAACTTCAAGGAGCGAGTTACTTTTCTAAGATTGACCTTCGGTAGGGTTATCACAAGTTAAGGGTGAAGGAAGATGACATTCTAAAGATGGTTTTTGGAACTCGGTATGATCGTTATGAATTTTTGGTAATGTCGTTTGGTTTGACTAATGCTTCGGCGGCATTTATGGATTTGATGAATAGGGTGTTTAGACAGTACCTTGACATGTTTGTGAGTGTGTTCATTGATGATTTATTGATCTATTGGAGAAGTGAGAATGAGAATATTGATCATTTGAGGATTGTGTTGCAAATTCTCAAGGACCAACAACTCTTTGCAATGTTTAGCAATTGTGAGTTTTGGCTAAGGTCCGTAGATTTCCTTGGTCACATTGTTTCAAGTAAGGGTATTGAGGTAGATCCCAAGAAGATGATTGCGGTTAAGAGTTGGTCAAGACCTCTATCCCCTTCGGTTATTAAAAGTTTTTTTGGTTTAGCTAGTTATTATATGAGGTTTGTTAAGGGGTTTCCTTCGAATGCCTCTCCATTGACAACATTGACTCAAAAGAAGGCTAAGTTAATATGGTCCGAAGCTTGTGATAAGATCTTTCAAAAGTTGAAGGATAGACTTACTTCCACTCCGGTGTTGACTTTACTAGAAGGGACTAATGGTTTCGTTGTTTATTGTGATGCCTCGAGAATTGGACTAGGATGTGTGCTTATGCAAAATGGGAAAGTAATTGTCTATGCCTCAAGGTAACCTAAGGTTCACGAAAATATTTATCCTACCCATGACCTTGAACTAGCGGCAGTTGTTTTTGCCTTAAAGATTTGGAGGCATTATTTGTATGGTGTTCATGTAGACATGTTTACTGACCACAAGAGTTTGCAATATGTGTTTAATCAGAAGGATCTAAATCTTCACCAAAAATGGTGGCTTGAGTTATTGAAAGATTATGATATGAGTGTTCTCTATCACCCTGGTAAGGCAAATGTGGTTGTTGATGCTCATAGTTGGTTATCTATGGAAAGTGTTATAACACCCCAGAATTATTTTTAGCTAAAACTCGAACTGTTCTTCGTAGTGAGTGAGATTTTTGCAAGGAATTTAAAATTTCTTTAGTTTTAAGGTCACTAGATGTAGCACCTTGAGTTCCAAGAAGAACTAAACAGAGTTCATTCAAGTCATTCCCAAGTTTTTCTTAAATTTTGGGTCAACTTGAAACGACCATAATTAGTAGTGCAAGATGATTAAGGTGAGATACAAGATATAAAATTAAAGCCCTTCGAGTCCTCTTTCCAATGCCATCAAGTTTGCCAAATTAAGAGCTATGAGTAAAAAGTTATGATTGATTTACTAAAGACGCACAAACTTGGTAGCAGCTCCGCGTTATGGAGCCAATACAGACCTCACTGCCTGGTAAAAAATTATTCCGACTCCCAGCTCATTTTAATTATTTCTTTACGGGTATTTTAGTCCTAAAAACCCTTAGGAGGTCATCTAAATTTCCCTAAACAAGTAGAAAGTTAGTTTTCTTAAATCAAACCCTCTCATCCACTCCAAAAATTCTACGCTCAAGGGATTCAAGAAACGCTAAGGCGAGGGTTCATCTTTCAAAAATTTTCTTCAAGTTCATCAAGAAGATGGTTCTTTCAGGTATGTAAACTTCCATAGTGTTGGATTTTTTCACCCACACGCCAATCATGTTAATTTTAGCGTTCAGTTCGTTTTAGAAAGTTTAAAATATGATGTTCTTGAAATTGGCATTAGTTCTTGAGTTTAGATGAGATTATTAAGTTCCTCGGTCAAATCATGTCGATTTTACAGTTCTTTATGATTAGGTTCTTGTGTTCATGTGCTGGGTATCTAAATCTAAAGAGGAATTGACAAAAAGTACCGAGTTTAGGTGAATTGGGGTTAGAAAACGAAGAAGGAAAAAGTCGGGCGAATCGTGCACCTTGCTCCGCGTCGTGGACCTGCCTCCCCATTTCATAAAGTTTGTCTTCGCGTCGTGGAGAGGTAACGGACCTCTCTACCTCGAAAGTTTATTCGCAACCAAATATTTTAATTCATCTCCGCGTTGCGGACTCGCTTCCAGACAGTGATTTCTTGATCGTTTTTCATGTTTAACTATCTAAAAACACTCCTAAATGTCACGAGATCATTCCTATCACAAATCACAACCTTGAGTTCATAAATCACATTCAAGGTAGAGGTGAGAGTCAACTCTTGAGAGTTCTTTCGGACATTTTAAGAAAGTCCATTTGAGTCCTTTGAGGAGTCTTCTACAACTAACTTGTTTCAAGACTTGAGTAATTGAGCATGAGAGTGAGGAGAATGTATTTATGAGTTTACACTATCACCTAGATCTTTCGTATCATGAACCATAACTCTTGAATTCATAATTCACATTCAAGAGAGAGTTAAGAGTAGAGTTCAAGAAAGTCTTTGAGTTCAATTGTGAATCCTTTGATATCCACCATAGATTTGATTAAGGTTTGAGAAGTAAGTATGAGAATGAGAAGAGTCGTATACCTAAGTTCCTTATTGATATTTTGACCCTTGATTCAAGTCGTTCATGCCCATAACTTCCGTATGAACTCCATCAGTTTAGTATCTTTGAAATGAGTAGTACTTCAAGTTCTAAGTCTTGAATATCGAGTTCCTAACACTTCCGAGATTATAATCCTAATCATGGAACTATTACCTATTACCCATGAAGTCGATGAGTTGAGTTGTTCATGCCTATAATTCCTCATGAACATTATAAGTCGAACAATCTTGAAATGAGAAGTATCTTTGAGTCCTTGAGTTGAGTAGTTCATGCTCATAATTCCGCATGAACCCTCTAAGTTGAGCATTCTTGAAATTAGTAGTATCATTGAAGTTATTTGGTTCCAAGTATTTGTGTTCTATCTATGGTTATTGAAAACCTTGCATTGAGTCGTTCAAGTCAATAATTCGGCATGAACCATATTTTTAAGAAGTCTTTTACAAATGTTTAAACTTTGTTTTAAGACTTAAGCTTTGAAATTGAGTAAAGAGTAAGAATAATATTTTCTTTAAAATGATATATGGGAACTAAGTATTCCAAGAGTAAATGTTTTCACATTTAAGATGAGAGGAAACTAAGATTTCCAAAAGAGTTTTGAGCAAGAAAGGGAACATCGATTCCAAGAGAGCTTTTAAGCTAAGTTTTTTAGTAATTATCTCAAATCAAAGAAAGAAATTTGTTTTAAAAATATATGAGCTAAGTATATTTTGGGAGTAGTATTGAGCACCGATATGGGAATGCGAGTTCATATTAACTCAAGTCTCCATAAACCATGTAGCCATCATGGGTAATAAAGGATCATACTTTTTAGATAACTCTTTAAGATGATTTTAGCATAAGCTAGTGGATCCACTAAGCGTTCTATATGACAGTAAAGTATAGGACTGTTCTGGCAGGGTTGGCATGACACTGTACCACCACTTAAGCTCATAGTGGTGGTTGTCAGTTAGGGAAATTCCCACATAAACTATATTACTTTATTATATAAGTAAAGTTGAGTTTGTTATTGCATTTTCTTTTACGAACTAAGTTGTTTTTACTGTTTTATAAAACTTTCCATGCATTGCATGTGTATTGTTGCTTTATATTGAGTTGTGTATCCAGAGTTGAGTACCCAGAGTCGAATATCATATCTTTGAGTTGAGTATATAATCTCTGAGTTGAGTATCTTATCCTTGAGTACTTTTGAGTTGAGTAACTTGAGTAGTTTTTAGTATCCTTGAGTATTCCTTGAGTTGAGTAAGTTTGAGAAGAGGTAAGTATGTTTCCTTTTTATCAAGTTTCCAGCTTATGTTTATGTTTTAGAATTCCCCTTACATGATCGTACATTCCACGTACTTAGCCATTTTTGCTTCACCTTTTCATGATGCAGACACAGGTGTTCGGGATCATCAACATGAGATTTGTTGATACAACCGGGAGTTTGAGTTAGCTATGGTGACCTTCCTTGTTTCCGGAGGATTTCATTTACTTTTCAGTTTAGTAAGGATGTCGTGGGTGTTGTCCCGACTTCCATCCTTATCAGTTAGAGGCTTCATAGATAGTCAGCATAGTTGAGAAGTCTATATTATTCATTTATTTTATTAAGTGTTTTAAAGACTTAAGTTGCCTATTTTGTGGGTGGTTTAATATATTGTTTTTGTTCTAAGTTGTTCATTTGAGTTAAAGTTTTGAAAAGTTATGTTTATTGAATTTTATTCAGTTTTAAGCTTTTGCATGCTTAAGTTAGTCTTCCGCTTGTAATCAGCCAGGATGAGGGTTCGTTTCGGGACCAGTAATGGTTCTTGAGTGTCGGCCACGTCCAGGGTGTAGACTCGGGTCGTGACAAACTTGGTATCAGAGCACAGAGTTCAAGTGTCCTTGGGAGTCTATGAAGCCTTGTCAGTAGGATCTTGTTTGTGGTTGTGAGGGCCCAACTTCTATAAACGAGGGACTGCAGACCTTTAAGAAAAGTTCCCTTTTTTCATACTCTTAATTGTGCAATAGAGCTATGTCCTAGAGATTTTATTCTTACTCCTACGTTTCTCAGATTCGTTCATTCGACTACCCATCATACTAGTGGTGGTTGAATAGAAAAGTCAGATCCTTATGGATGAGTTGTTCTTAGCAAGTGTCTTGAGAAAGTCATGAGACTCCAGAGGGGATAGAGAGAAGCCCAAGAGTAAGTTAAGTGTAAAGTTTCAGAGGAATGCACTCATATTCATGTGAATCATGCGTTTGAGCTAAAAGTGAGGTGTACTCTTTTCCTTAAGCCTTGTTTTAGCTGAGATCCTTTTTAAGAAGTATGTTTAGAGCTTGGGTATGATTTTCACCCGAAAAGGTAGCATGAGTTATGAGATCATGAGCAGTAGTAGTGAAAGTGCCTATAGTTATAGGAAATTATGAAGAGGTTTAGTAATCTAAGTAAGGGAGATGGTGTTTTGACAAGCTATGTTACTATAGTCAAGTACCTAGTAAGCTAGTAATGAGGAGTTTTCCCTTATGGGTAGACGAAGAAGTGATGAGTTGTGAAGATTTCATCATAGGAGGTAGAGTGTGTTGTAGCTAGAAAGGAGTTTGTGATGAAGTGTCATTGTGTAGGTAATGACCAGGTGTAAGTGTTGAATAGAAGAGCAGGAGTATTCATGAGGTGATAGATCTAAGCTAGGCTTATGATTTTTAGGGAGAGCCCATAATATTCAAACTGTTATAGAACTAATTAGGTATTGATGTATAGTGAATGAGTGAATAGTACTCAAGTTGTGAAGGGAAATGTGATAGTAAATTGTAAGTATGAATACTAAGAGGTGAGGGTTGGCGATTTGTCATAAGATCCTAGTGGACGAGTGTTTCTTAATTTGTATCTAGTAGTTGTAAGTTAGTATAGTAATTGAGGAATCATATTGATATTCGGGTTTAGTCATAAATATTAAGCTTGAATTCGAAATGAGTGTCATGATCAAAAGAATGGCAACATTAGGGTGATGATGTTAGTCTTGAGATTTAATCTAGAAGACTTGACATAGAGTAGGTGAGGAATTGAGGTGATTAGCTGTAATAGATATGAGTGGTACAAGTGAGAGACCCTAACGTTTAGATAAGGACAGTGAAGTGTGGCTAAGTCACAAGAGTAGCAAGAGCATTAAGAGGTGTGCCGAGATGGTATGTTACCAGATGAGGTTCCAATTAAGTTATGATTTTTCCATGTGTTCCTAGAGAGCATAATTGAGTTGTTAATGTGGAATAGGTCCATAGATTTCAAGTGTTAGCTTTAGACTTAAGGGGGAGATGATAAGAGGAGAAATCAAGTCAAGTGTTGATAATTTCTTAAGGAGCTGATTAGTAGGAGTCCATGGAGTTGTTAGAGTACTAAGCTTGAATATGGTATTGTTAAATATTTGGTGGTTCTTGATATAAGCCCAATATGGTGGTAGAGAGTAATAGTTTGGGGTGAGATTTCCTATAGAGAGGTATATAATCCGAACTTAACGATTTGGGTTGAGCTTGAATATAGTAAGAGCATACCATTAGACTCAGACCTTAGTAAGAGTAACCCCATTCTCTACCCAGTCCAGCCGTCATAAAAGGACGACTGATCCCAAGGGGGAGATATTTTAACACCCCAGAAAATTTATGAGCTAAGACTCGAACCGTTCTTCGTAGTGAGTAAGATTTTTGCAAAGAATTTAAAATTTCTTGAGTATTAAGGTCACTAGATGTAGCACCTTGAGTTCCAAGAAGAACTAAAAAGAGTTCATTCAAGTCATTCCTAAGATTTTATTAAGTTTTGGGTCAACTTCAAATGATCATAACTCCTAGTACAGGATGTGTTAGGTGAGCTACAAGATATAAAATTAAATCCCTTCGAGTCCTCTTTCCAACGGCACTGAGTTTGCTAAATGATGAGCTCTGAGTAGAACGTTATGACTGATTTACTAACGACGCACAAACCTGGCAGTAGCTCCGCGATGGCTCCGCGTTACGGAGCCAATACGGACCTCACTGCCTGGTGAAAAATTATTCCGATTCCCATCTCGTTTTAATTATTTTTTAAGGGTATTTTAGTCCTAAAATCCCTTAGGAGGTCATCTAAATTGCCCTAAATGAGTAGAAAATCAGTTTTCTGAAATCAAACCCTCTCATCCACTCCAAACATTCTACGCTCAAGGGATTCAAGAAACGCTAAGGCTAGGATTCATCTTCCAAGATTTTCCGTCAAGTTCTTCAAGAAGATGGTTCTTTCAGGTATGTAAGCTTCAGTATTGTTGGATTTGTTAACCCACAAACCAATCATGTTAATTTCAGCATTAAGTTCGTTCAAGAAATTTGAAAGTATGATGTTCTTGAAATTGGCTTTAGTTCTTGAGTTTAGATGAGATTATTGAGTTCCTTGATCAAATCATATCGATTTTACAGTTCTTTATGATTAGGTTCTTGTGTTCATGTGCTGGGTATCTAAATCTAAAGAGGAATTGAGAAACGAACCGAGTTTAGGTGAATTGGGGTTAGAAAACGAAGAAGGAAAAAGTCGGGCGAATCTGGCACCTTGCTCTGCGTCTTCGACCTGCCTCCCCATTTCATAAAGTTTGTCTTCACGTCGCGGAGAGTTCATGGACCTCTCTTCCTCAAAAGTTCATTCGCGACCAAATATTTTAATTTATATCCGCATCGTGGACTTGCTTCCAGACAGTGATTTCTTGATCGTTTTTCATGTTTAACTATCTAAAAACACTCCTAAACATCACGAGATCATTCCTATCACAAATCACGACCTTGAGTTCATAAATCACATTCAAGGTACAGTTGAGAGTCAAGTCTTGAGAGTTCTTTCGGACATTTTGAGAAAGTCCCTTTGAGTCCTTTGAGGAGTCTTCTACAACTTATAATAACTTGTTTCAAGACTCGAGTAAGTGAGCATGAGAGTGAGGAGAATGTATTCATGAGTCTATACTATCACCTAGATCCTTCATATCATGAACCATAACTCTTGAATTCATAATTCACATTCAAGAGAGAGTTAAGAGTAGATTTCAAGAAAGTCTTTGAGTTCAATTGTGAATCCTTTGATATCCACCATAGATTTGAGTTAAGGTTTGATAAGTAAGTATGAGAATGAGAAGAGTCGTATACCTGAGTTCCTTATTGATATTTCAACCCTTGAGTCAAGTCGTTATGCCCATAACTTCCGCATGAACTCCATCAGTTTAGTATCTTTGAAATGAGTAGTACTTCAAGTTCTAAGTCTTGAATATCGAGTTCCTAAGCTTTTAGAGATTATAATACTAATCATGGGACTATGACCCATTACCCATAAAGTCCATGAGTTGAGTTGTTCATGCCTATAATTCCGCATGAACATTATAAGTCGAACAATCTTAAGATGAGAAGTATCTTTGAGTCCTTGAGTTGAGTAGTTCATGCTCATAATTCCGCATGAACCCTCTAAGTTGAGCATTCTTAAAATT
Organism: Solanum gracilifrons; assembly: GCA_029582605.1. NCBI lineage: Eukaryota > Viridiplantae > Streptophyta > Magnoliopsida > Solanales > Solanaceae > Solanum > Solanum gracilifrons. Next base: position 27,593 of record JAJOOH010003948.1, read on the forward strand.
AGTAGTATCATTGAAGTTTTTCAGTTCCAAGTATTTGAGTTCTATCTATGGTTATTGAAAATCTTGCATCGAGTCGTTCAAGTCCATAATTCGGCGTGAACCATATTTTTAAGAAGTCTTTTACAAATGTTTAAACTTTGTTTTAAGACTGAAGCTTTGAAGTTGAGTAAAGAGTAAGAGTAATATTTTCTTTAAAATGATATATGAGAACTAAGTATTCCCAAGAGTAAATGTTTTTCACATTTAAGATGAGAGGAAACTAAGATTTCCAAAAGAGTTTTGAGCAAGAAAGGGAACATCGATTCCAAGAGAGCTTTTAAGCAAGGTTTTTTTTAGTAATTATCTCAAATCAAAGTAAGAAGTTTGTTTTAAAACATATGAGCTAAGTATATTTTGGGAGTAGTATTGAGCACCGATATGGGAATACGAGTTCATATTAACTCAAGTCTCCATAAACCATGTAGCCATCATGGGTAGTAAAGAATCATACTTTTTAGATGATTCCTTAAGATGCTTTCAGCATAAGCTAGTGGATCCACTAAGTTAAGCGTTCTATATGACGGCAAAGTATAGGACAGTTCTGGCAGTGTGGACAAGACACTGTATCACCACTTAGGCTCATAGTGATGGTTGTCGGTTAGAGAAAATCCCACATAAACTATATTACTTTATTATATAAGTAAAATTTAGTTTGTTATTGCTTTTTCTTTAACGAACTAAGTTGTTTTTACTGTTTTATAAAGCTTTCAATATATTGCATATGTATTGTTGATTTATATTGTGTTGAGTATCCAGAGTCGAGTACCCAGAGTCGAATATCGTATCTTTGAGTTGAGTATATAATCTCTGTATTGAGTATCTTATCCTTGAGTACTTCTGAGTTGAGTAAGTTGAGTAGTTTTGAGTATCCTTGAGTATTCCTTAAGTTGAGTAAGTTTGAGAAGAGGTAAGTATGTTTCCTTTTTATCAAGTTTCAAGCTTATGTTTATGTTATAGAAATCCCCTTACATGCTCGTACATTCCACGTACAGAGCCATTTGGCCTGCATCTTTTCATAATGCAGACACATGTATTCGGGATCATCAACAGGATATCCGTTGATACATCTGGGAGTTTGAGTTAGCTATGATAAACCTCCTTGTTTCCAGAGGATTTCATTTACTTTTCAGTTTAGTCTGGATGTCATGGGTCTTGTCCCTACTTCCATCCTTATTAGTAAGAGGCTTCATAGATAATCAGTATAATTGAGAACTCTGTATTATTCATTTATTTTATTAAATATTTTAATGGCTTAAGTTGCCTATTTTATGGCGAGTTGAATGTATTATTTTTATTCTAAGTTGTTCATTTGAGTTAAAGTTTTAAAAAGTTGAGTTTATTGAATTTTATTTAGTTTTAAGCTTTTGCATGCTTAGGTTAGTCTTCCGCTTGTAGTCAGCCAGGATGAGGGTTCGCTTGGGGACCAACAATGGTTCTTGAGTGCCGGCCACGTCCAGGGTATAGACTCGGGTCGTGACAAGTGTTGCTCACATTGAGGAAGATTACAAGGAGGTTGTTTAGGATGTTCACAGATTGGCCTGTTTGGTTGTTTAGTTAGTGGACTCTACTAAGGGTGGTGGTATGGTTCACAATGGCTCAAAATAGTCTTTTGTGGCGGAGGTGAAAGCCAAGCAAGGTCTTGATCTAATTTTGGTGGAATTAAAAGAAGCGGTGCTTAAGAAGTCCATTGAGACTTTCTCCCAAGGGTGAGATGGTGTGCTTATATATCAAGGTCATTTATGTGTTCCTAATGCGGATGACTTGAGGGAACAAATTTTGTCAAAAGCCCATAGTTCTCGGTATTCCATTCAGTCAGGAGCCACCAAGATGTATCGTGATTTGCGAGAGATCTATTGGTGGAATGGAATGAGGAAGGACATTGCGAGATTTGTGGCTAAGTGTTCTATTTGTCAACAAGTGAAAGTTGAGCATCAGAAACTGGGAGGTTTATCCCAGACATTAATATTCCTACTTGAAAGTGGGAAGATTTGAATATGGACTTCATGGTTCGTTTGCCTCGCACTCGGTGACAACATGACTCGATTTGGGTCATAATAGATCGAATGACGAAGTCGGTGCATTTTATTCCCGTCAAGGTTTCCTTTTCGGCAGAGGATTATGCTAGGTTATACTTGAGAGAAATGGTAAAGTTGCATTGAGTTCCTCATGGTACCCAATTCACTTCTCAGTTTTGGAAATCTTTCGAAATGGGTTTTGGTACTCGTGTTAAGCTTAGTACGACCTTTCATACACAAACCGATGGGCAAGTGGAGCGTACTATCCAAAATTTGGAAGACATGTTGAGAGCTTGTGTGATTTGTTTTTAGGGTAATTGGGATAACCATTTGCCATTGATTGAGTTTACTTATAATAATCACTATCACTCAAGTATTGGCATTGCTCCATTTGAGGTTATTTATGGTAGAAGGTGTAGATCTCCTATATGTTGGTTTAAGGTGGGTGAAGTTGCCTTAATAGGTCCTGAGTTGGTACATGAGGTTATGGAAAAAGTTTGACTTATTAGAGAAAGATTGAAAACGGCTCAAAGTCAGCAAAAGTCATATGTCGACATGAGAAGAAAAGATCTTGAGTTTTATGTTCATGATTGGTTTTACTTGAATATTTCACCCATGAAGGGTGTAATGAGGTTTTGGTAAGGCATGGAAGCTTAGTCCCTAATATGTAGGCCCATATCAGATTTTAAGGGATGTCGGTAAGGTTGCTTATGAACTTGAATTGCCTAATGAATCGGCATCGGTGCTTTCAATTTTCCATGTATCTATGTTGAAGAAATGTGTTAGTGATCCGACATCTATAGTTCCCTTCGAAGTGTTGGGGGTTAAGGAGAATCTTTTCTATGAAGAAATTCCGGTTGAGATTTTAGAACGGTAAGTCAAGAAGTTAAGAACTAAAGAAGTTGCTTCTATGAAAGTGTTGTGGAGGAATTAGTTAGTTGAGGGTGCTACTTAGGAGGCCGAGGCCGATATGATGTCCCGATATCCTCATCTCTTTCCTTCTACCCCTACTCTAGCTTGAGGTAATGAGTTTCTCATGGTTTACTCTCTTCTACGGTCATGTGTCTTAGATATTCCCATGATCTCCTCATTTATGCATGTTCAATAAAAGACTTTAAGGTATGAGAAAATGAGTTTAGTTGGTTGATTTCTATGTGTTTATGTGCATTTGATTATGAGTTGCATAAAAGACTTCATTATATGATGTTTGAACATGCTTTAGCTTGGAGTTGATGATTCCTCCTCGGATATGTGCATTTATGTGATTGCATTCATGTTGGGCTTCAAGGTCTAGTTCATATCTTCCTTATGATGCTTTGAATATGTTCTAGCTTGGAGTCGAGGTTCCTCCTTGGTTGTGTGCATTTAGATGAAGTTGCATGTATGATGGGTTGCTAGTTTTGAGTCATTTTCTTTTTGTGATGTTTTGAATCTCATTTGAGGACGAATGATCTCAAGGGGGAGATAATGTAACACATCGGATTTGAGAAAGGGAAAAATAGTAGTTTTCATAAGTTCCTAATGCCATCCGACGGAGGCCAACCACGGCCCGTGAAGTGAACCATGGGCCGTGGCACAGGTCCATGGATTGGCTAGCCAAAATTTCTCAGAAGATTAGAACCACGGCCTGGACCAATGGACCGTCGTTGGGTTCACAGTCCGTGGATGAGGTCTATGGTCTAGGGCCTCAATTTCTAGTTTCTGATACCGATCGAAAGACGTACAAGACGGACCGTCAGTAAAACAACGGTCCGTCGGTCTGAGCCGTCGTCAGTGGCGGCAGGTATTCCTAGGGGTAGTCAGGTATTTTCTCTAATTAGTTTAACCTATTACTAAGTCTTTTTATCCTTCACTAAAACCCTTACATAAGTGTTTTAACTCCAAAATTTCCCAATTGAAAATCATTCTCTCAAATTTACAAAAGAAGAACAAGTCTTCCTCTCAAAATATTTCTCTCTCTAGAAAAAATTGAAGAAGAAAGGTCCAAGCTAGGGTTTGCAAGTCAAGTCTCCATTCCTCCATTAAAGATAAGCAATTGGCTTTGAGGTATGACAATTTTTATCCAGGGATTCCTTCCATTCATGGAGTTCCCAAATCTCCTATTTTCAAAGTTAGAATTCCCCAATTGCGTTAGGGTTTTCTTATATGTTGTGGTTTCTCCTACTTGTTGATATAATTAATGGATTTAATATCTATGATTCATGAATTGATTAATCTCATGTTCTTATGATGATTTTCCCATGAACCCATGTAATTCCCATGTTTTTCCATGAAAGGTGAATTATGAGATTATGTAAGTTCTTATGAAATTTATGTAAATGTTTAAAGGATGCTTTGAGAGTGAAGTATCAATGATATATTTATGGTTGTGTTGTTGAGAGGATTTCTCATATACACATGTAAGCATGAATTGTGAAAGATTTTCTCACATAATAAGGGTTCTTAGGGTTGAAAGACTTTCTCGCCTAAAATGAACCAATGCTAAGAAGCTATTCTAATGATGAGGCAAGAGGCGATTACCCATGCTCTCTGATTGAAAGACAAGAGGTGATTACCAATGTCACATGATGTAAGGACAGGAGGCAATTACCCATGTTCCTTCATGAGCTAAGATGCATAGGATCAAGAACTATTCTATGGAAGTTAATCTTAGAACCAAGTGGACAAGTGGTGTTTACCCGTGTCCCATAACTATGTGCCAACATAGGATTGTCTAGATAGACATTAGCTAGTGGATCCACAATATCTAGAAGTTCATGGTCCTTACCATGGCTAGTAGGACACCCCTTTTCGGTGTGGGGTAGACACCATATTCCATGTTGCTAGCTCACATGGACTTATATTTCAGTTAAGGTTAATTCCCACAAACAAGTAAAAGTTATGATGAGCCAAGTACTTCAAGAACTATCTTAAGTATGTTTCAAGATGATATTCACCTGCAAGTATGTTTTATGACTTATATTTTCTAACTGTCAAGTTTCATGTTTTAGCTTGATCATTGCATGCTCATGAAAATGTCCTATTTTAGTATGATTTAAATGTTTATATGCATGGATATCATACTTGGTACATATTTTGTACTAACGTATAATCTTGCCTACATTTCCCCAAATGTAGGGTCCGACAGTCATGGTTCTCAGTTTCGTGGCTAGAGGTTGATTTGTGAGGTTTCCGAGCTTTGGTGATTCCTCATGTTTCGAGGACGGATTTTCATTATTTCCAGTTTTCTATCTTATTTTCAGGTTTTGACATGATGTATGGGATAGGCCCAATTTCATTCTATTGTACTAGTTGGCCAATGAGACAAGTGTTTAGACTTCCTCTTTGTTTTTATAAAAAAATGTGGACTTGATATGTTGTCTTTATTTCCTTTGTTCTATTTTTTATGTTATGAAGGCTAAGTGTCTTATATGGGGCCTCTCGGGGTCCTCTACGACATTTTACATCTAGGGTGTACCCTTGGTCGTGACAGTATCACTCCCCGTGGGATCGACCCCAATTCTTAGTTTGGTTTATACTTGTTAGCGACCGCCTACACTTAGAATCGGATGAAGTGTAATTGAGCATTATCACCTACCAGAGGGTATAAAAGGGTTTGTCATCTATTGTAATGCCTCCAGAGTGGGGTTTGGTATTGTGTTGATGCAGAAAGGTAAGGTTATATCCTATGCCTCCAGGTATCTTAAGATTCACGAGAGGAACTATCCGAGTCATGATCTCGAGTTGAGAGCAGTAGTTTTTGCTTTCAAGATATGGCGCCACTACCTCTATGGTGTTCATGTGGATGTGTTCACAGACCACAAGAGTCTCCAATATATTTTCAGTCAAAAGGAACTTAACCTTAGACAAAAGGAGATGGTTAGAATTGCTCAAGGATTACGACATGAGAGAAAATGACATCTAAAAGTATGATTTGGATATAAAAAGTTGTTGAAGTCTTCTACAGCAGGCTTGCCTGCTATGTCGGGTTCACTATGGAGGGCCAACACACCGCTATAGTGGTCCCCTAAAGGGCTAGGGGGCCTCTACGATAGAACAATCCACTATATCGGTTCCGCTGGAGCAATGGGTCCCACTATGAGAATAAGCAATGGTTTTTCTAAAGCTTTTCCATCTACCCCATTTCACAATACACTTGAGAGTTTTTTAGATGATACAAACATACCCCACATCAAAAGTTGCTATAACTAAAGTTCTATTAATCTATTTTTCATTTCAAAAGTTTTTATCGCTCACTATTCCCTCCCACTAATAGAATCTAGGATAAAAATAATCAAACCTCAACTAAAGAATCACAAATGACTCTCAAACCCTATAACAACTTTTTTTTTTTTTCTAAACACTAGCATAATCGAAAATTTTCACCTAATCTCAACCCGACAAACTCCATCCAGTTACATAAATTTTGATGACTTTCATAACGATAGAACATGTCATTAAACACATAAATAACCCATATTTAATGCATGCAATATTAAAATAACAATCATAAATGAGTAGCCTTAGATTTTGTATATGAAAAATATTACGTAAATGAATGATTGAATTGTTGAGGGTAAAATAGAGATGACGTGAAATAAGGGCAGGGTGGGGGTTAGAGAATATCTATTATGCAAAGTTGAGGGGATGTTTAATATTTAAATCAAAGTTTGGAGTGTGTAATATTTTCAATACATTGAGATATTGTAACTTCTCTTAAATGGAACTCGAGTATCAATATATATATATATATATATATATATATGACATATTAAGTACTTTCTTGAATAAAAGCTATGAAATTTTCAAAGTTATAGTCGTATTAATTATACTCATTTTAGAAATTCCATGATAGAACAAATTTTCAAAGTTAAATAAACACTGTGTAGAAATTTACTTAAAGAAAATAATTGTATCATTATTGTTTTATTGTTAGAAAAAAGTAATCATTCTCGTGCTTACAATCTTTGCAGAAATATCGTATGGACTTGAAAAAGGACATTAGTCCAGAGAGTTGGTTTCAGATTTGAGTAAAACCACATTTAATAATGTTAATCAACTCTCCACAAGGAAAGAAACTGACAATATGTCAACTAGAGTTCAACAACTTATGACAGAAAATTTTAATTTTGTTGATTATGATATAGAGGCTGATCATCAAGACTTCCAGTCAAAGGGATAAAGAATTGGCAAGAATATTGTGTTGTCATGTAAATCATTAGTCTTATCATATTGGATTTGGAGATGCTTCAATAGAGTTATCCACTTTACGAGAGAGTTTCGAAAGTACTAGAGATGGAGGAACTAGTAATACAGTAGATGACTTTGCTATGTTGGACAAGGTTTATTCTGTACCACATTCAACCGAACTTACTTCAACTACTTATGGAAGCCAGCTGAATGTTCAATCTTCTAATGTGGTACATTTTCTAATATTTTTAAATTTGTTCGTATTTATTTTCTAGTATTCTTTATGTTCAGAAGTTTGCAATTTTTCTAAAGTATTAATTTGATGATTTTTAGTCTACAACTTACTACACAAACTTAACACATTGAAGCAAAAAAAGAATGAGAAGGAAATAATTCTTAGCTTAAGTTATGGTATCAATCAGTATCAACAAGTTTTTTTTCATGGACTAGACCTACACTAGTTGAGGAAAGTTTAAAGTATGTCATCTTAATTTTACCATCAAGACATTACTATATACTTGTGTTTTATCATTAAACATCATGTTCTGAAAATACAATTTAAAATTTTTAAGCGAATTAAGCAAATTCAAACATACAATCATTTTGTTTTGCTTTACTTTCTGTTATTTTTGTCCACTTTCCCTTCCTTCAATCAATGAGCAGAGATGGTTGTATATTTTGAGGTTAAAGGGTTCTTCAAAATTTAAATTATTAGTTTTAATTTTGTAATTTCTTACATTTTTTCAGTCAATAAATGATCGATTTTCGTTATATGCATGCAAAGTTAAATTTGCACTGAAATAATCCAATAATGAAAATAAAAGTTACACCATAACCTACAAGCAAATATTTGAAATCATTGTCAATAAAAATGCTTACAACTTTTGTTGTCTTATTTTACTGTGCAACAAGGAGATTATGAAAGTTCTACTAAAGAGGAATGTTCATTTCTCCATAATATTTTTCTAAATCAAGAATTTGAGGTAGTTTCTCATATATATATATATATATATATGTGTGTGTGTGTGTGTGTGTGTGTGTGTATGTGTGTGTGTATTTGTTTGATCATAGAGCATTATGTTTTGAAAGTGCAATTTTTAGAATGGAACGTTAAGCAGGTTCATATATATTATAATTGTTCTCTTCACTTCATATGCTTTTCAAACATTTTCCTCCCTCAAGTTGATGAGTGAATTAGATGATTGTATACTTTAAGGTGAAAGGGTTCGATTTAGCTTGTTAATTTTCAACAAAGTTGTTTCTTACATTTTTGTAGAATAAAAATAATCAACTTTTATTGTAGAAAAGGTTACAAATGTGTGAAATAAAGATAATCCCAACAATGAAAATCAAACTATAACATAGCATGCAAATACATGTTGTAAATATATTGTTTCGTAAATGTTTTTAAAAAATTTTAAGTTCTTTTTGTTATTTCATTCATTATTATTGATTAGTTGTAACACCCCAGAAATTTTTTGAGCTAAGACTTGAACCATCCTTTGTTGTGAGTAGGATTTTATCGATGAATTAAAATTTTCTTGAGTGTTAAGGTCACTAGAAGTAGCACCTTGAGTTCCAAGAAGAACTAGAGAGAATTCATTGAAGTCATTCCTAAGTTCTTCTATGTTTTGGGTCAACTTCAAACAACCATAACTCTTAGTACATAAGTTAGGTGGGCTACAAGGTATTAAATGAAAGGTCGTTGAATTATCTTTCCAACGCTGCCAAGTTTCCTAAATTTTGAGCTCTGAGTAAAACGTTTTGGCTGATTTACTAATGTCACTCAAACCTGGCAGCAACTCCGCGATGGCTCTGCGTTACGGAGCCAATACGAACCTCACTGCCTGGTGAAAAATCATTCCGACTCCCAGCTCATTTTATTTATTTCTTTAAGGATATTTTAGTCCTAAAAACCCTTAGGAGGTCATCTAAATTGCCCTAAACGTGTAGAAAATTAGTTTTCTTAAATCAAACCCTCTCATCCACTCCAAAAATTCTAAGCTCAAGGAATTCAAGAAACGTTAAGGCTAGGGTTCTTCTTTCAAGATTTTCCTTCAAGTTGCTTCAAGAAGATGGTTCTTTCAGATATGTAAGCTTCCATAGTGTTGGGTTTGTTCACCCATACACCAATCATGTTAATTTCAGTGTTAAGTTTGTTCTAGAAAGTTGAAAGTATGATGTTCTTGAATTATATTCTTGAAATTAGCTTTAGTTCTTAGATACATATATAAATTGTTTTCCATTAATTGTTCTACTAGTTTAATATTTTCTATAGCTTGTGTCCAATATTGCAAATATTCGTAATTCACTTTAATCTGAATATTCTATTTCTAGATCATATAATTCTATTCTTTCAGTATCTAAATATAGATCTTGTAAATCATACCATGTCTGATTTTCTAACTCTTCTGATTCGTCATTAAATATTTTTTCCCATATGATTCTTCTTATTTCAATTATCTTTATATTTTTCAGTATATGTTAGATTAAAGTTTTATAAATTTTTATCATTTCATCATGCATATATGTACTCATGTTCTTTGTTATGCAGGTTTTGCTTTCAACTATTCCTTCCTATCATATTCATAATTGAATAGGATTATATTAGATCATTATGAACTAGATTATCCGTTTATCATGTTCTCTTGTCACTACCAGCATCGTACATTAGTAGATACTTCCTGCTTATCAGCGCCTCAACTTTGTTTACTCCCCACACGGCTTTCCTCGCCTACCGGTTTCAACGTTAGGATGGCATAGTATAGAAGTTTTCTCTCTGTTTCCAGTGTGCTAATAAACTAGAAATCATGATTCACATAATTCTAAAACATAATAACTAACATAAAATTATTCAATCATATTTATGATATTCAGGAATATATGAATTTAGCTCTGCATATTTAATGAACAATATACTTTTGCCTCTTGCTTATCCATGATATCTGAAATATCTGATTGGATTTCAGATTGCTCCATTATCTTTTAGATTAAGTTATTTTAGAGAGAGATGTTTTTAAAGAATTTTATATATTAGGTTTTGCCTACTTTACAATGTTTACAAATGAATCAATATATAGACAATGCAAATTTACTATTCTAGATGCTCTAGTAATGCGTCTACTATTTACTTTATGACTATGCATCTACTATTTACTTTATACTGTACACTTTACGACTTTTAGGCAAATAATTTACATCTTTACACTATTTGTTTTATCTTGACAGCCATCTATCTCGTATCTATCTTCTTTTCTCTATTTCTTGCAAATCTTTGTCAGCCATCTATCTTTCATCATCTTTATCTCTTTATCTTCTTGTTGCATCATTCCAGTTGAACATCTAGAATTATATTATCTTCTCCGTTATATTTCGAACATATGTGGTCAGGGTATTTGAGTCCAATTAGTTTACAATATCTGGTTAATAATTCTAACGAAATAAATCCCCCCTTTAATGCTCTTGTTGTAGGTCGTTCTTATGTTGTTTTTCACTAACCTGTTAGCTGTACTTGTAGCTGTATCTAAACAAAAATTATGGGTTTTAAGGTGTTTCTCAACTTCACCTTTTATCTCTGGATTGTTAAAGTCTTCCGATCGACTTAGCTCCGCATTTTTATAATCATGTTGCTGACCTGTATTAGCTCTAGACTTCAGATTATCTTCATTAGTCTTTAGCTTTTGTATCTCATTGTCCATACTGTCCACTTTTATACAAAGTGTAGTAATGGCTTTGAGTATCTCTTCAATTGTATTTTCTTTCTCAATCTGAGTAGCTTTGTCTTGATAAGTAATCTGCAATAACATTTTTATCAGTTTTTATTACTTCAATAGTAAATATAAAATTTAATATATTTAATACCAATCTTCTTATTTCTTTCGTAGTTACTGAATCTTGAATTTTTCTTGTTAGCCACCATTTTACTTGTGTGTTGTCTGTCCTTATAATAAATTTGTTATATACAATATATGGTTCAAATGATAATAAACATTTATATACTGAATAGAATTCTTTCCTGTTTATTTCCCATCTTATCTGTGTCGGTAAATGTTCCTGAATAGTATGGTGTTCTATCTTATCTTTATCATACCTATATTTTAAGACTCCTCCATAACTATTTTCACTGGCATCTGATTCTACTATATAAGTAATTTTTTTATTTTCATCTGTAAAGTATAGTTTTGGTAGGTTTTTACATAATAGTTTTACCATTTGTATTTGTATTTGGTCTTTTTTATCAAACTGATATTCTATATCCTTTTTAAATTTTTGTTGTATTGGTTTTAAATTCTCGGCCAATTTTGGTATGTATTCTCTTACTTGATTTACTAGTCCTAAGAATGATTGTAATTTCTTTTTTGTATCTAGTTGTTCATTTGAGTTAATTATTTTTTGTACTATATGTGTTTGCATTTTTATTCCATTTTTATCTATTTGTATTCCTAGAAATTCTATTTGGTTTTTCATTATGTCTGTTTTCTTCTTACTTAGGCTTATGCCTGAATATTCTATAATATGTATAATTTTTTCTAATAATCTTATATGTTCATCCTAGGTTTTGGAATATAGTAATATATCATCAATATATACTATACAATTTTCTAGTTGTTTAAAGTACTTATCCATAAAATGTTGATATCTACCTGGTGCATTTTTATATCCAAATGGTAGTACATTCCATTCATAAAATCCTTGTGGTACCGTGAATGCTGTAAGTTTTTTAGATTATTTTCCTAACTTTAAGTGGTAAAATCCTGATTTGCAGTCAAATTTACTAAAATAATTATATCCTTGTACTTGTCTTATCTTTAATATTTTATTTGGTATTGGGTAATTATATGTTTTAGTTTTTGCATTTAAATTGCTATAATCAATAACCATTCTAATTTTTTCTCTTTTTTGTTCACTATGTTTATTTACTATAAATGCCGGGCTTGTATGCTTACTATTAGTTTCTTGTATATATAATTTTTCTAGTAATTCATTTATATGTATCTTATATTCTGTTAAATTATTAAAATTATATTTTAATGGTTTTTGTGTTATTATGATATTATCATCCATTAGTTCAATTTTTATTTTTGTTTTATGTTTTTCCCATCCTTGTAGAGGATCTCCATTATATAATAATTCTAATTTGTCTTTAATTATTTTCACTTTGTCTATGGAGAATATAATTAATTCTATTTTAGGGTCTTCTTCTTTTATATTTTCTAATTTTTGTGTTATTTTTTCACTTCCTTTTATCCATTTTGTTGTTTTTGGTTTTTTATTATTTACTCTTTTTCCTCCTACCTTGTGTTTACATGGTGTTGTGAACCATCAATGTGTTTTTGTTATTATATTTGGGTATAATTTTTCTAAAAACGACATTCCTAATAGCATATCTTTTGTTGTTAATTCAAAGTTATATATTTCTTCTATGGTTATTATTTTATCCCATACTTGTATTTTTATATTTTTTGCTCTATTTATGATCATGCTTTCTTCATTATTAAATCTTGTTACTACTAAAGATGTTTTTAACTTTTCCCATTTAGATTCTGGTAAGCAATTATATTTACATATATTAGTTTCTGCTCCCGTATCTATCATTAGAGTATAATATCTATTATAATATCCTTCTACTATTATTTTTGCGAGTATGTATATTTTCATTTAATAAGTTCTTTTTATTATTACTCTTTTATTTTCATAATTCATTGTTAGCTGTTTGTCTTCTAGATTATATGGTATTACTTTTACTAACCATTTTATTCCTAAAGTGATATTTTTATCTCCTTGATATATTTAAACTGTATTACTATTGGTATTCCTCTAATAATTATTTCCTTTTCTGTTGTTTCTTCAGTATTTATTAATACTTTTGGTAGTTTAGGGCATAATTGTTCAGTAGTTATTATTTCATCTTCTGTTACTAATTTTCTTGTAATATAGTTTTCTTCTTGTCCTATATTTATTAGTATTAAATATTTTCTTTGTTCCATTATTCACGTTATGTAGTTGTGATATGGTTTCATTTCTTCTTCTATTAATTTTTGTGGAGTTTTATCTATTCTTCTTGAGGTACTCAATTTTTATGATAATTGTGGTACTTCATAGTTTATGTTTGTTCTTTTTTATGTGCTTAATCTTTCTTTTACTATTTCTTAATCTTCTTCTATGTCAATCTCATTATAACTATAGTCATTATTATCTATAACTGTAACAATTCTTTCGAAAGGATTTTCTATTTTTATTTTATTTATTTTATTTCTTGTTGTTATTTTATGTTTTGTTGTTAAAACATACAAGTTTTTACATCTAGCTGTAACTATTTTACTTCCTGGTGCTAATTCTATTCCTAACATTTTCCAATATAATACTAGTGATTTATCTATGTTTCTATCATTTATTGCTACTGAGTAGTTAGCACTTATTATAAATTTAATTTTTTGGTATATGAGGTTACCTTTTACTGCACTTATTATATTTTTTTCTATAGGTTGTATAATTCTATCACCTGCTAAATATATTTCTATGGGTGTATCTATTCCTTCTCTAAAACATACTTTTATTAGTATTTCTGTTCCTCCTAAATGTACATATTTAATTGGATTCTTAGCTTTAATATCTTGTATTTCTTTATTTATTATTCGTTTGTTTATTATTTGTATTTTAGCCTTTCCTTTGGTGTATTTGCAATCTATGATATGTTCTCTTTGACTTACTACATAATATTCTTCTTTTTGTCG
>JAJOOH010003949.1:0-25688 GCA_029582605.1 Solanum gracilifrons
ATGGACATTTCTCGTCTTATGGTTCATGCCGAACAAATTGAGGAGCAAAAGCTTAAGAAAGTTGGTAGAGAATTGAAGAGGTCAAGGGCCGATGATGGAAATTCTTCTAAGGTTAGGTTTGAAATCTAAGATAAGCCAAAGTTCAAAAAGAGGTTTTCCAACCAAGGTCCTCCTAACACTCCAAGGTTCAACAAAGGTAATGTGTCTACCCCCAAGCCTCAAGAAGCAAAAGGTGGTGGTCCTTATGTTGAGAAGCCTATTTGTACAAAGTGTGGCCGAAAACATGAAGGTAAGTGCCTAGTTGGCACGGGTAATTGCTTTAGTTGTGGTAAGAGCGGCCACATGAGGAGGGACTGCCCTATGCTAAAGGCTCAAGGAAGGGAAAATGCTCAAGCACAAGCAAGTTGCCCAAATCCTGATGCTCCTAAGAAGAATCGCTTCTATGCTCTCCAATCCCGAGGTGATCAAGAGAGTTCTCCGGATGTTGTGACCGGTTTTTTACAAGTATTTTCAATTAATGTTTATTCATTGTTGGATCCCGGAGCCACTTTGTCTTTTGTAACCCCTGTAGTGGCTATGAAGTTTGATATGCTTTCCGATGTCTTAAATGAACCCTTTTTGGTTTCTAGCCCGGTGGATGATTCCATAATTGCTAAAAGAGTGTATAGGGGTTGTCCCATATCATTGCCCAATAGAGTCACTTTGGTTGATTTGGTGGAACTTGATATGTTAGACTTTGATGTTATATTGGGGATGGATTGACTTCATTCTTGTTTTGCATCCATAGATTGTAGGACCCGAATTGTGAAGTTTCAATTTCCTAATGAACCCATTTTAAAATGGAAGGGAGGAAATTTCGTCCCTAGGGGAAGGATCATTTCATGTCTAAAAGCTTATAAGTTGATTTCTAAGGGTTGCCTCTATCACATTATGAGGGTCAAGGATCTTGAGTCCGAGATTCCTCAATTGGAGTCGGTCCCCGTAGTGACGGATTTTCCTGAAGTCTTTCCCGATGACTTACCCGAGATTCCTCCCGAACGGGAAATAGATTTCAGCATAGATTTATTGCTGGATATACAACCCATTTCAATCCCTCCTTAGTGGATGGCCGCGGCAAAGTTGAAGGAATTAAAAGCTTAACTCAAAGATTTGTTGGATAAGGGTTTCATCCAACCTAGTATATCTTCTTGGGATGCACCGGTGTTATTTGTGAAGAAGAAGGATGGATCTCTTCGTATGTGTATTGATTACCGACAATTAAATAAGGTGACCATTAAGAACAAGTATCCACTCCCTAGGATTGATGACTTATTTGATCAACTTCAAGGAGCGAATTACTTTTCAAAAATTGATTTGAGGTCGGGTTATCACCAACTTAGGGTGAGAGGTGTTGATGTTCCGAAAACAGCTTTCCGAACAAGATACAGTCATTTTGAGTTCTTAGTGATGTCCTTTGGTCTTACAAATGCCCCGGCGGCTTTCATGGACCTTATGAACCGTGTGTTTAGAAATTTTCTAGACTCATTTGTTATTGTCTTTATTGATGACATCTTCATATACTCAAAAAGTGAGGATGATCACATGAATCATTTGAGGATAGTATTGCAAGTCCTCAAAGATCACCAACTCTATGCTAAGTTTAGAAAGTGCGAGTTTTGGCTAAGATCGGTTGCTTTCCTTGGTCACATTGTTTCTAGTGAGGATATAGAAGTTGATCCAAAGAAAACTGATGCGGTCAAAAGTTGGCCTAGACCTTTGAGTCCTTCCGACATCCGAAGCTTTTTGGGTTTGGCCGGTTACTACGGGAGGTTTGTTGAGGGATTTCATCTATTGCATCTCCATTAACGACCTTAACTCAAAATAAGACCAAGTTTGAATGGTCGAAATCTTGTGAAAGGAGCTTCCAATTGTTAAAAGATAAGCTCACCTCTGCTCCGGTTTTGACCTTACCGGAGGGCACCGAAGGGTTTGTAGTATATTGTGACGCTTCCCGAGTGGGTTTGGGTTGTGTCCTCATGCAGCATGGTAAGTTTATAGCTTATGCCTCGAGACAACTCAAGGTGCATGAGAAGAATTATCCAACTCATGACCTTGAGCTAGCGGCTGTAGTCTTTGCCTTAAAGATTTGGAGACACTATCTCTATGGGGTACATGTAGATGTGTTTACCGACCACAAGAGTCTTCAATATGTTTTTACCCTAAAAGAATTGAATCTCCGACAAAGGAGGTGGTTGGACTTAAAAGATTACGATATGAGTGTCCTTTACCACCCCGGAAAAGCAAATGTGGTTGCGGATGCTTTGAGTCATGTATCTATGGGTAGTGTGTCACATGTGGAAGAAGAGAAAAGGGAGTTAGCCCGTGATGTACATAGGCTAGCCCGGTTGGGTGTCCTACTTGAAGATTCCCCAAAAGGAGGTGTCATGGTCCGTCATAATTCCTAGTCATCGGTTGTTGTTGACATGAAGTCTAAGCAACATCTTGACCCTATTTTGATGGATCTAAAAGAGTCGGTTCTTAACAAAGCAATAGAAACTTTCTCTCAAGGAGAAGATGGGGTGCTTAGGCACCAAAAGAGGTTATGTGTGCCAGATGTGGATGGCCTAAGAGAGACAATCTTAGATGAGGCCCATGGGTCCCGATACTCCATCCATCCGGGAGCCACCAAGATGTATCGCAACTTACGTGAGATTTATTAGTGGAATGGAATGAAAATAGACATAGTAAAATTTGCGGCTAGGTGCTCAAATTTCCAACAAGTCAAAGGCGAGCACCAAGGACCGGGAGGTCTAACTCAAGATATCAATATCCCCACTTGGAAGTGGGAAGAGGTCAATATGGACTTCGTGGTAGGTTTGCCTCGAACTGGTAGGCAACATGACTCCATTTGGGTCATTGTAGATAGATTTACTAAAGCAGCCCATTTTCTTCCCGTCAAGGTTTCTTATTTGGTGGAAGATTATGTTAAGTTGTACATTAAGGAGATTGTGAAGTTGCATGGGGCCCCATTGTCGATTATTTCGGATAGAGGTGCCCAATTTACTTCCCATTTTTGGAGGTCTTTCCAAAGTAGGCTTGGTACTCAAGTGAAGCTTAGTACCGCATTTCACCCTCAAACGGATGGTCAAGCGGAACGCACCATCCAAACCCTAGAGGACATGTTGAGAGCGTGTGTCATTGACTTCAAAGGTAATTAGGATGACCACCTACCTTTGATAGAATTTTCCTACAACAATAGCTACCACTTAAGTATTGCTATGGCACCCTTTGAAGCACTTTATGGTAGAAGGTGTCGATCTCCGATTGGGTGGTTTGAAGTGGGTGAATTTGCTCTTCTTGGTCCCAAGGTGTCTATGAGGCCACGGAAAAAGTTTGACTTATAAGGGATAGGTTGAAAACGGCTCATAGTCGGCAAAAGTCTTATGCCGATAATAGAAAGAGAGATCTTGAATTTGAAGTAGGTGATTGGGTCTACTTGAAGATCTCACCCATGAAAGGGTGATGAGGTTTGGTAAGAGGGAGAAACTTAGCCCCCGATATGTTGGGCCTTATGAGATCTTGAAGCGTGTCGGAAAGGTCGCTTATGAGTTGAAATTCCCTATTATATTGGCCCCGGTTCACCCGGTGTTCCATATTTCTATGTTAAAGAAGTGTATAGGTGACCTGGTGTCCATCATCCCTCTAGAAGGTTTAGGGGTGGATGAGAACTTTTCTTATGAAGAGGTTCCAGTAGAAATCTTAGATGGTCAAGTTAAGAAGTTGAGGAATAAAGAGGTTGCCTCCGTAAAAGTCCTATGGAGAAACCACCTAGTTGAGGGTGCAACATGGGAGGCTGAGGTCGACATGAAGTCCCGCTACCCACATCTTTTTCCTCCTACTCCTAGCCATAGTGGAGGTTAGTAGTCTCTCTTAATTTTGTATAAAATGAAAATCATGTGTGTTGATGATTATGACATGATTTCCTTGTATGTGCATATTTTTTTGAAAATTCATGCTTAAGTTGTAATTTGAGTTTTCATGAATTTTGTTTCTCATGGTTGAAAATTGCACCCATAGATGTTGTGTAATGTAGTCTTCATGAGAGTTGTAATTAGCATGCTTGATGTTGTCTTGTTAAAGAAATGTCTTGTTGAATGCTTAATATATGTGTTGATGGTCATTGAATATGGAGAAGATAGGTCCTCCTATACTTATATGAAGTAAAGAGTTTTGAGCACAGTGATGTTGTGGATTAAATTCCTATATGATATGATGATATGACGATGTTGATGTGACTGGTTGTTGTGCTTCTAGTTCGAGTCATTGTCTCCCTAGAAAGAAGTCCTAGTGACATTCGGGGACGAATGTTCCTAAGGGGGGGATATTGTAACACCCTGGAAATTTCGTAGGTTGAACTAGAGCCTAAACGTAGTGTCAATGAGGTATAAAATGAATTCCCCTAAGTTAGTAGACCATCTAGGTGTGCTATGGTGGTCTATGAGTTCAGGCCTAAGGGAGGAGTGCCAAACAAAAGGGGCAAGCCAAGGACTAAGGCCAAGGCTGCCCCAAATTTGGAGCAACTGCCTCAAACTCCATGGCCATCACCACGGCTCGTGGTCATGACCACGGACCGTGGGAGGCTTCGTGGAATTTCCTTGGTCGAGGGAGAGGGACCTCCAAGTGTCCTAGACACTGCCTCACCCTTCACAAGACGGACCACGAGTCATGGTCCACTTCACGGTTCGTGAAGGTGGGCGTGGAGCTCCCTTAGCTTTTTGGGAGTTGTTAGGGTATCTACTACCCAAGGCACCATGGGTACCACTATGGGCCGTGGTGTACTTGACGAGGGAGAAGGGGGCCCGTGAACATCACTTGTCACCAAGGCTTGAAGGCCTTGCCTCTACAAGGCCAAGTCATAACCAAGGCCATCACCACGGATCGTGGGAGGCTCCGTGGTCTTGCCTTGGCCAAGTGTTGGCTTGTACACGAAAGGGTATCCACTGCCTCCAACACCACGGGCAGTACCACAGCCCGTGGTGCACTTTCACGATCCGTGAATGTTGGCCGTGGTCCCTGACGGGAACCATTTAAATGAGGTGTTTTTGGAATTTTCCTTTTAAGTCCTATATAAGTAGGGGTGTTTTGGGTATTTTAGAGGTTAATTATATATTGTTTTTTAAGTCTAAATTCATAAGTTTTGGTCATTATACACAACACCCAATTGAAATCAAAACTCTCCCACTTCTCTCTAAACTCTCTCTCTAAAAACTTTAGAAGAAGAAGAATACATTGGAGCTAGGGTTTCAAGGTTCTTTCTCAAATTGCTTGGAGTTTATCCATTGATTCTCAAGGAATAAACTAAGGTATGGTTGCTTATCACTCTTGGGATTCCTTTCCCCAAGAGGCCCCTTCAAGATGAATTTCAAAATCTCCAATTTCTAGGTTTTCAATCCAAAAACGTGGGTCTTCTTTCTAAAGTGAAATTTATGTTATAAACTGAATTTGATAGATGTTATATGAACAATTATGAATGAATTTATGTTGTATTTGTGGTTTGTTGAAGAATTCCCCACGAGACCCATGTTTCTCCTTCTTTTCCTAATTCTAACCCTAGTTTGTGTTGGATATTGATTGAAGACTATGAATCGAATGTGATGTTATGTAATTCATGTTTGGATGATGATTCTACCCTAGGTTATGTATAATTTCTATGAAATTAGGGTTGAGTCCTTGAATGAAGCCTTGAAGGTTATGAAGGAAATATGTCAATTGCTTATATTGATGTTGATTATGTATTACTTCATGAATTACCTTGTATTATGTATTGGTTATGAACTGATTGGTAATTGAAGTATGAATGTCCTATGAAGGGAAATAAGGTATGAAGGTTGGTTCTTCTTTGAACTCAAGTATGAAAGGTGAATTACTTAGATTGTAATGATGCTATACCTAATGTGTTGTTGTGGTGTTGATGAGCTAGTTTCCTCATCCTTAACCCTCTACACTTGAATTACCTATGAAGTATGTATGTATGTTATGGTATGATTGTTATATGATTGAAAGGTAGTTCTCATGATTATAATGTAATATAAAGGGTTTACTCACTTACTGAGTGTTTCTAAAGTGAAAGGATTGTTACTCACTTATGAACACATATGAGCTATTATGGTAAGATGTTTACATAAGAGTCTAGTAAAGGCTAATATGAACTTATGTGATGACTAAAGATGATTACAAAAGGGAATTAGATGCTTAGCACCGAAAGGGCATGTAAATGAGATAGGGGTCTCACGTTTAGTAAGTCCGGTTCCCCACATGGGTTTCCTCACGTCTAGCAAGTCTGGATTACCCACGGTATGTGTTGTCTCATGAGATGGAAATCCCCACGTTTAGTAAGTTAGGATTTCTAGAAGCAATCTCTTTGACCCTTAACTATGTGCCCACATAGGACTTTAGCTTAGTTGATCCACCTAGATAGCTATGTACGATTGGTTACACCTTAGGCAAGTGTTAACCCTCTATTTTCGGTGTCGGAGTAGAACACCGGATTCCACGTAGCTCTCATGGTCTATGTCGGTTATTGCAATATTTCCCTAATGTAAAAGTAAATGAAGATATGAAAGTTTTGGACTCTTACTAGGGCTTTCTTAAGGGCTTCTACATAGTGTGAGGGAGGGTATGGAACTTCTCTTGCACATTGCACTTGTGGGATCCTAAGGGATGGTTGTAGTAGTGTTCTCTTGTGATTATGATTATTATGACTTACGTATGTTGAAGCTATGTTATGTATGATCGTTATGAATATGGTAAGTTATGATGAAGTATGATCTTATGTATGTATGCATGAAGTAGGTTTCTTAATGTGATACTTGGCTTTGAATAGGGTTATGGGATTCTATTCCTTGCATTGCACTAGTATTACTTGGGTTGTCTACATGTTGGGATGATATTTTGTTGATTGTACTATGATGCTTACTTTGTGTGCATATTGGATTTACTTGATAAAAAACATGTTTTGACTAAAATGTCCTTTTATGCATGTTTCAATGGTTTTTATGCATAGTAGCCATACTTAGTACGTGTGTTGTACTAACCCATATTTTCTCCTTTTTCCCCAAACATTTAGGTTCGGGCCGTTGAGGATTCAAGCTTACTTCTCAAGACACTTGGAGTTGCTTCCCCAAGTTGGTGAGTCCTCAAGTCCGAGGAAAAGACCCTATGATCTAGCTTCTATGTTTAGTTCTTTACTTATGTTGAAAGACATTGTTGTACTTTCCTATTTCTAGACTTCTTATTGATGTAAGGGCTAAGTCCCATTTTCGATACTTTTATGTCTAGATGGTATATTGTGATGAAGTTAGATTCTAATTTTCATATATGAAGTGAAGTTGCAAGTAAAAGTTTTAAATTTTCTTGTGTTTTATTCTATGATACATGCTATGATGAATGCTAAGGGCTTGTATAAGACCTCTCCGAGGTCTAATATGTCGGTAACGATTAGGGGGTGCTCTCGGGTCGTTACATGATCACACCCAAGAATTGGAGTTTTAGCCACACATCATAAAAGGAAGAAATGATTACTAATTATGTTATCCATGAACTGGGTAATGGTTCCTAAATCTCTACAATGCTTCAACTCAACTCAATTCAAAAAGCCCAATTGAAAACTCCTCAAAACTAAGTAAATCAAAGTCTCAAACAAAAGCTCAGAGTTCTACTATGGAAAAATTACTAAGGAGAATGAATGGATTGAAGACTCTATTCTTTTTCTACTCTTTGAAATTCAATTTATAGTTTCCCAAATTTTGGTCTTCAGGATCACTAGGCAAGGTTAGTTAAGTGTCGCCGACCAAGTTGGCGACGCACCAAAGGTCCCATTCCATCTTCAGTTTGCCTTTGCTCTTTAACCTCAGGGTTCTGTGAGTTTAAGCGATCATGATCAAGGTCGCCGATCCATTCGGCGGTCCACTGACTTTCCATTTCCATCGTCAAGTTTGGTTTTCCCCAGGGCTGGCACGGTGGAACTTTTGGCGAGCCGAAGAGCCACTTGGCGGTTCGCCGAGTGGTCTTGGCGATCTCCAGGACTGCCTTTCTTCAACTTCTTCAGCTTTTCTCACTTCCTTTTACCCGATAATGTCCTTGCCTTGCTCCTTAGCATTCATTGCTGCAAATCAACACTTTAAGATCAGTTTAGAGCATAATTTAGGCATATGAGGACAGTTAAACTATGAAAACATAACCCTAAATGAGTCGAAATCTCAAACTCATCAACACCCCCAACTTAAACTTTTGTTTGTCCTCAAGTAAAACTCAAGATAAATCAGTTTAACAAGGATGTCTACAAACAGTGCTACTCAAGACTCAACACAAATGCACACAAGAGGGTCAAATTTCGCATGCACTGTTCAATTGTGCACTCTAAGTTTCAAATTGTGACTATCCATCATCAAATAGAACTCAAGCTCACAATGCTTTCTTCAAATGCAAGTTCAAGCTCAACAAAAACATTCAAATGTCCTCACACCAAGAATGACTCCATGCTCATACAAAGTTCATCAACAATTTATAATTTCGGAATCAAAGACAATTGTCTCACTCCCAAAGATGAACACATGTATGACTCTACCCATAGGCTTTCCCTTATTTTCCAATCAACATTATTTTTAGCATACTCAAGATCACAAAGGTCTTTCAAGGTTTGTAACGGGGTTGTGTGCAAAGGTATGATCATTTTGGTTTAGTGACTTCTACCTTCATGAAGTATGGCCTGCCAATCACTTTGTCTCCTTCTCTTTCACATTCTATGATATTCACAATCAACCCTATTACTCATTAAGCATGACTCATTGGATACCCCATTTCTTTTGCTCTTTTCACAAGCTTTATTTCATAAAGTCTTCTCTTTTTCAATCTTTTTCTTTTCTTTCTCCTTTTTTTACATGGAGGGGTTCCATCTTTTTCAGCATGATCCTTCAAAGGCGGAATTTTCACATTCTTGATTTTCCTTCTTTTTCGCCACACCTCCAACTTAGGCTTTTGGCCTAAGTTGGCTATTTAAACGAACCAATACTTCATGAAGGTTATAGGTGATGGGACAAAGAGGATAAAGTTGTTCAAGTTTCTTCAAAAGAAAAGGATAGGCTCAAAAGTTGTCAAGCTAGGTTCACACTCTCACAAGGTGGCCACAAAGAGGTATAATGTCAATTTTTGGTTCACTCTTCACAAATTTTGCCTAAGATCATTTCAATCGTTTGCTTCCATCAATCAGTTGCCTAGCGAGGAAAGTTCTAGGTGTCATCAAGCATATAATTCAACAAAACCTCACCACACATGGCATTCGACACAATCATCAAACAAGACTCTACAATTTTCAGCTACCGTGCAACGAACATCACAAGAGATCAACTCAACACCCGTCTAGTCACAACGAGATGCTAGGAGTTCACATATGACCTATGTAACTCAATTCACCTCATCGTAGCCGCATACTCATATAGTTCAATTGAGAGAACTATTCAAGTCATCGGTATTGATCACAATCGACACTCAAAATTACAAGAGAACAACCACATTCACACACATCAAGAGGTGGCAAATTTTAAAATCGGATCAATTCATTTGCAATTCAAAACAATGGACAAACCCTAAGGATCAAAACCACATATATATAGAAACAAAAGAAAGGATCCGACATTCACAAAACACAAACATTAAATATCCACAAAACAACCCGAAAGTGGTAGGTATGGAAATACCTCATAGATAAAGGATACTTGGGGATGTGATCGATTAAAGGCTAATTTCTCTATATGGGTAATTGTAATTTACTAACATTTATTGAATCTTAGAGAGTAGGCTAGCTATAGATGCAATAGCTTTCTCTCGAACAACTATTACGATTCAAGCAAGTTCTCTCGAACCTCGACAAGCATAACACTAAAAATAGCCCAATACCTCAATTCACCTACTCTCTCGAGCTAAATAGGTAGGATCGAGTTAAGATTCACTCTTTAGAGCTAAACCCACAACATCCCAATCACTACAATCATCAATTGAAAACCTTACTTCTAAAACATCTTTCTTAAGTAAGTCCAGAACACTAAGTTAGAATTGCATTTGCAACTACAATATATAAATTAATACACAACTATCAATTAAACCCACTGTAAATCAGCATTAAATCAGTAAACAACAACACCCATAGGCTAACTAAAGCAAATAATCACATGGTCACACCCCAAGAATTGGAGTTTTAGCCACACATCATAAAAAGGAAGAAACGATTACCAATTATGTTATCCATGAACTGGGTAATGGTTCCCAAATCTCTACAATGCTTCAAATCAACTCAATTCAAAAACCCAATTGAATACTCCTAAAAACCAAGTAAAACAAAGTCTCAAACAAAAGATCAAAGTTTTACAATGGAAAAATTACTTAGGAGAATGACTGTATTGAAGACTGGATTCTTTTTCTGCCTTTTGAAATTCAATTCATAGTTTCCCAAATTTTGGTCTTCAAGATCACTTGGCGAGGTTAGTCGAGCGTCGCCGACCAAGTCGACGATGCGCCAATGGTCCCATTCCATCGCCGATTTGTCTTGGCTCTTTAACCTAAGGGTTCTGTGACTTTAAGAGATCAAGATCGAGGTCGCCGATATATTCGGCGGTCCGCCGATTGTCCATTTCCATCACTAAGTTTGGCTTTCCCCGGGGATAGCATGCTGGAGCTTTTGGCCAGCTGTAGAGCCACTCGACGAACGGTGATCACCAGGACTGCCTTTTTTCAACTTCTTCAACTTTTCTCGCTTCTTTTTGCCCTCTAATGTCCTTGCCTTGATCCTTAGCCTTCATTGCTGTAAATCAACACTTTAACATCAGTTTAGAGCATAAATTAGGCATTGAGGACAATAAAACTATGAAAACAAAGCCCTCAATGAGTCAAAATCTCAGACTCATCACCTCTCAAGTAGCACCCTCAACTAACTGATTCCTCCAAATAACTTTCACGGAAGCAACATCTTTATTTCTCAACTTCTTAACTTGCCGGTCTAACATCTAAACCGGAACTTCCTCATAAGAAAGATTCTCGTTAATTTCCGAACCTTCTAAGAGGACTATAGATGTCAGATCTCCAGCACACCTTTTCAACATTGTGACATAGAAAACTGGATGTACCTATGTCAATTTATTAGGCAATGCAAGTTCATAAGAAAACTTGCCAATTCACCTCAAAATCTAATATAGGCCCACATATCGGGGACTAAGCTTCCTTTTCTTGCCAAACCTCATTACACCTTTTATGGGTGAAATTTTCAAATAGACCCAATCATTAACATCAAGCTCAAGATCTCTTATTATAACTTTGGTATAAGACTTTTGTCGACTTTGAGCCATTTTAAACCTTTCTCTAATAAGTCAGACTTTCGCCATAGCCTCATGTACCAACTCGGGACCTATTAGGGTAACTTCACCCACTTCAAACCAATCTATTGGAGGTCTACACCTCCTACCATATAGGGCCTCAAATGGAGCCATGCCAATGCTTGAGTAATAACTATTGTTGTAGGCAAACTCAATCAAAGGCAATTGATCATCGTAAGTACCCTTAAAGTCAATCGCGGATGCTCTCAACATATTTTCTAAAGTTTGGATAGTACCCTCCGCTTGCCCATCAGTTTAGGGATGAAAGGTCGTACTAAGCTTAACACGAGTACCAAGACCCTTTTGGAAAGATTTCCAAAATTCAGAAGTGAATTGGGTACCACGATCGAAGATAATAAACAAGGGCACTCTATGCAACCTAACCATTTCCTTCAAATACAACTTGGCATAGTCCTCTGTCGAATAAGAAACCTTAACGAGAATGAAATGAGCCGATTTCATCATCCAATCTAAAATAATCCAAATTGAGTCATGTTGTCATCGTGTGCGAGGCAACCCAACATTGAAGTCCATGTTCAAGTCTTCCCACCTCCAAGTAGGAATGCTAATATCTTGAGATAAACCTCCCAGCTTTTGATGCTCCACTTTCACATGTTGACAATTGGGGCACTTAGCCACAAATTCTGTAATGTCTTTCTTCATCCCATTCTTGTCACGATCCAGGGGTAGCCCCTAGATGTAACAAGACGTACACGACCCCGAGAGGCCTCATACAAGACGTTTATCATATCATAACATAAAGTAATAGAAATGATGCGAAAATTTAAAACATTTCAGAAAAATCGAAGTCTTTATAAAATGAGCGGAAGTCTAATGCAATCGTCTCAAACCATCTAACCAACATAAATAAATCTTGGGACACAACCCATACAATAGTCCAAACATAAAAGAAAAAGAGTGGTCAAATCCTTGAATGCTATGAGGACTCACCAAATCTTCACTCCTTGATCAACTATGGACCTAGCCACAAGTGTGAGAATCAATGTCGTCGGACCCTACATTTTTATAAGAAATGTAGGCAAAAGTATGCGTTAGTACAAAAATGTACTAAATATGATAGCTAGCATTAACAACATGAACATAATGGTTAGTCATTATAAACCATAAGCATAATCAATGCACCTAAATGATCATCATAATAAGAAATGAACACTTCTCAAGCAACCTTACTTATCCTTAGTCCAGACTTGGGTAATCCACCTCTAATCAAGCTTACCTCATGGAAGGAATCTCAAGCAACTGTTACGACCCGAGAGCACCCCTTAGTCGTAACACGGCGTACTCGAACCAGAAGGGGTCTAATACAAGCCTCTCAATATTCATAACATTAGATACATACAAATAATGCAAAATTTAAAACTTTTCTTTAATAAATCCATAATCAAAAGACATTTATAGAGCAACGGAATACTAAGTCTCACATGGCCATCTTGGAAAAACTTGAACAAGATAGGGTCACGGCCCTTTACAATCGAAGTTTTAACAAAGTCTTAAACATAAAATCTAGAAACATAAAATCCTTGTCCTCAACATATGAGGACATACCAAAAGAGGTCTTGAGAGAACTCTAATCCAAAGCTTCCCTAGAGAAAGCAATCACTTGCCGGAACCTACACTTGTAGTAAAAACAAAAATATGGGTTAGCACACAGAAATGTACTAAGTATGATGACCATGCAAAGCATGCTTTAAAAAAGGATATTTTGTTGAAAGTCATGCTTTATGCCATTTTTGTAACACTTCAAGAACATTGATACAAGAGGCATAATATAAGTCAAAACGAACATACAAAGTCACATAATTCACATTTGAGCAAAATCACATATAACCCTTCACCTTCACCTTCACCTTCACCTTAAGCCTCCACCTTAAGTAACCCTCAAGCTATGCCCTGTGCAATGTATGTGTAGCGTCCCCTACCACCACCCACACTAAGGTACCACCTTGAGGTTACCCAAAAGTGAACTTACCATTCATCCTTTACACCTTTACATAATAAAGCATTTATGAGACATAAACATTATATGAATCACTTCATCACATTAAGACCAACATCTAAGACAAATCTAAGTCATACTTGTGCAATATGCAAGTAGCATCCCATACTACTACTCACTCTAAGTATTCGTTTGAAGTAACCTAGACAAGGCACATTCATATATAATAGACATGACAAGGAAGTAACTCACAATAGAATCCAAGTATAGCATGCATATTTACATTTAAGCATTTAATCCAACATTCTTCATTAGATTCATTTAGGACACATTCATGCATTTAGAGGACTTTCATACATTAAGTTTGGAAAGCCGGTATGCATTTTCAAACATAGAAGATAAGCTATAGTCACAATACACTCATAACATAGTAATATCAATACCTTAGCAACCTCTAGGAATACTTGTGAAATGTATGGTTGGCATCCTATATTACTAACCTTACTAAGCATTCCTTGAATCCACATATTCAATTCCATAATCTTCAAGCTTACCATAATCTATAGTCATAAATGAGGAATTATACAAGTACATGAGCTAACCGTAACGAAAGTCATCTATTCATATCTTATCATACCATAAGGAAAGCATTCCACAACATCCTAATAAGTCTCCTTGTGCAATGTAAAAGTGAAGTCCCATACCCCCATTTCTACCAAGTAAGCCCATGAAGAAGTCATAGTATAGCTCCTATCATATTCATTATCTTATTATTATTAGGGAATATTAGCCATAACGGACATATACCATGTGAGCTACATGGAATCTGGTGTCATATAACCCCACATCGAAAGAAGGCGTTCTTACTTGCCAAAGGTAGAACTAATTATATTTAGCTTCTAAGTGGATCCACTAGCTAATTCCTATGTTTGGGACATAGTTATGGGGTAGGGAGATTGCTACTAGAAACCCAACCTATTGCATTAGTGGAGGAGCTTCCACCTCATGAGTTTACTATAGATGACCCAACATCTGACATTAGCGGATGGGCCTTTTTCCTCATTGTCCATATCCACTCGGTACTAAGCATTATTTCTCAATTATACATAATTAGTATGGAATTGTATCTACAAGTGTGAAGGCATACTTTACCCTTCGTTCAATACAACTCACTAAATAGCTCATAGATTAATTTTGGTGAAAACTTCGGTTTACCTTAGAATCAACATTAGTATATGAGAATAACTATCATACCAAGATCATGTCTTCTCATGAGAATGGAATTTCAATCAACACAATAGGATCAACATGGTTATGTACATTTCATGCATAATAATGTGTAAAGGTGTATATGAGAACTATACTTTCAATTAATACCATTCATACATCATGATCATGTTTATGCATGGAGTGTGTGTGTGTAATTGTCCTTGCAATGACACAAACAACACCATTATCATCCTAGACATTTCGTTCATAATTAGGTGTAAGGGAAGAATGGCCTTTCGACAATACCACAATATACACAATATTCATGTGACCTTCAACTTCTAAATATATCATGAGTTCACACACAATCTTGTCAACATGCACAAACCTTCACAATATGCCCTTTAAGGGTTATGGATCAACTCATCCCAACATATAGCAATAGCACAATGGGTAAAGGAATACCATGATCCGACAACTCATCAATACATTAATCACATCATGATTGGCACTTTATACTTCAAGTATTCATCAACATGCACATAATATCATGATCAAGTCAATTCATGTTTAGAAGCATTACCCTAAACCAATTAAAGTCTAGGTGATCTAATCTAAGGCATTACAATGAGAAATTCATTATTCGTAGAGGATCACACTTAAACCCTTAATTTGCCTCTTCCATGACATAACCCTAGAATCTTAGGTTAATCAAAAGTACTTGTAGAATTATACTAACATCAAGTAACTACAGCATAATTAAACACCTCCACCTTTCAAGTGGATCAACATCTCTAACACAAGTCTACTACAAAAATTCACCATAATTACACATAGATGATGATACAAATCAACAATCTAAATCAACCTAGGCATAAATCCATCAACATTCATTCATAATCAACAAACCCACTTTATAAGGCACAATTTAAGAATTGAGAGAAATCATGGGTTCATAGAGTATGTTCATCTTAAATCATCAATTTAACATCAATAGAATCATATTTTATCATTTGAAAATGTTTGATGTAAGAACCCATGAGGTTGAGTAAAATTTAGGGTTTTGTGTAACTTGAAAACTTTGAAACTTCTTTGAAATTGACTCTAGGGTAAAAGCTAACCCTAGATGAAGGATCACCATAACTTATACTTTAAGAATCCCACGAAAATCTATCCAAAAGCCTTCCTCTTCAAGCCGTAAGTCTTCTTCTTGTCTTGGTCCTCAATGGAGTTCTTAGAGAAAATATATTTTGGGAGAGAGGGTTTTGATTTGGGGGGAAGTGAATAATGAAATCTAAAATACAAATTAAATGTTTGAAGACTCTTTAAAATACCTTAATAACCCTAAAATAACCGTCCATACACTAATTGGGACTTGGGGTGAATTTACCAATTTACCCCCAAGTTGGCCGTGTCCCTTGACAGCAAACCAGGTCTTATTGAGGAGACCCCCATCCACGGACCGTGGATAGGTTGACGAACCGTACTGGTCATCCATCAATGGTGGCTGTGGCTTGGTTAGACGCCCCTTGACCTACGGAGGCCATCCACGGGGCGTGGACCCTTTTCGTAGGTCACCCCTTTTTGGCAAACTTTATGATTTCCTTGGGGTCTTGGGGTGTAGACTTAGGGTCCTCCTCAAGGACCGTTAGGGTGGTCCTTAGGGAGTCGTACCTTGATGTCTAATCCCTAAACACCTCAACCATGACTCGGGACAACATACAACACCATCAAATCTCATGACAAACACAAACGCACACATGTTAGGCTCTAGTTTAACTTGTTCATTTTTAGGGTCGTTACATTATCCCCCACTTAGAAACATTCGTCCACGTATGACACTTTAAACAACATAAGGGGTAACGACTCAAGACTAGCATCCGACAATCATGCATGCAACATCAATATAAAATCACACAACTAGGGGGAAACATCAACTCCACATCAATAAGCTCAAAACACAACAAGAAGGTAGGAACTACATCTACAAACTCATTATGCATCAAAACTTCACATTCTTCATTTCATTATATTGGAGGAACTTCCTTCTCCAAATCACATCATGCTCCACACAACATCATTAAGCACATTTGAGCAGTTTTCTCATAAAAGCACATTATGCATCTTTTCAATAAAACACATTTAAGCATGTTCAACATTTAACCTCATGAAGCATATAAGTAACTTAAACTAAATGCACATCAACATGAGGAACAATAAATCATGAAAAATCATTTGCTCAACTAAACAAGAATCCAACTAGATCATGCATAATATAAGGAGAACATGGAAACACGATGTCACACATGACTCCAAAAACATGAAACAAGCTACAAGGAACTCTTGGTCTCAAGCTTGAATAAGAATATAAGGAAAATAGATAGGATATCAACACTCTCAAAAACCTTACTATTCATCATACCATCCCCCACTTAAGGGTAAACCCGACTAAGGCTAACATGAAACAACATAGGAACCTCAATAACAAATTTACACTATAAGGAACCATCAACATACCAGAGATTTTAAACTAGGAAGGTTCTCATTAAGAAACTTCTTGCTCACAACCAAACTTACTGACACAACTTAAGGTCTCATATGAGTCTACCACACCGGGTCTAAACTCCTCAAACTCACTACACCTCTTTAGGTGAGAACATCCATCAAGCGTAACTCATGAACATCAAGGACATTCAACGACCTTATCACCTAAGCACATTAGCTCCCTCATAGGGGTAAGCTTATACAAACTCTTTACAACATAATTCTTTCAATTCTACGGTCGGAGCTAAACATCACTTAACCTTCACACTCATTACCCAAGGTGATTCTAAACCGAGGAAAATTACACTTATACTCTCTTTTATGGAGTCTACTCATTCTACACATCAACACTTTCCAAAACACCTCATTCATCAAATCTGCCAACTCACCTCTGAACTCATCATAACCTTCTACCAACAACACACATGACCATATATCATCCCATTCATGCTAAAGACTACCTCACAATATAAATTCTTAAATCTACCATAACAAGACACTTCTAGTCACATAACCACAAATGACCTCATTACTCACCTTTTTCTCCCTTGATCCTTGCAACATTAGCCCTTCAAGTAGTCATATCTTCAAGACCACCAGATAAGGAATAAGAGAGAGAAATTATGGAGTTAAAATCTATGGCACGACTTTAAGAATGAAGAAAGAAGTGTAACTTTCTATCATCCTATAGCCTCTCGCTCATAGATGTGTCGCGACTCACACCGATGAACAAGACTCTACTAGACGTGGCGTGTGAGACATCAACCCTAAAACCATTTCCAAAATCTTATGCTCTAATACCAAGTTTGTCACGTGCCAAGAGCACCCCCTAGTCGTAACACGACGTACTCGACCTCGAAGGGGTCTAATACAAGCCTCTTAGCATTCATAACATTAGATACACAGAAATAGTGAGGAATTTAAAACTTTTCTTTAATAAATCCAACATCAAAAGGCATTTATAGAGCAACGGAATACTAAGTCTCACATGGCCATCTTGGTCAAACTTTAACAAGATAGAGTCACAGCCCTTTACAATCGAAGTCTTAACAAAGTCTTAAACATAAAATCTAGAAACATAAAATCCTTTTCCTCGACATATGAGGACATACCAAAAGAGGTCTTGAGAGAACTCTAATCCAAAGCTTTCGTAGAGAAAGCAATCACTTGCAGGAACCTACACTTGTAGTTTAACTAAGAAAATATGGGTTAGCACACAGAAATGTACTAAGTATGATGACCATGCAAAACATGCTTTAAAAAAGGACATTTTGTTGAAAGTCACGTTTTATGCCATTTTTGTAACACTTCAAGAACATTGATATAAGAGGAATAATGTAAGTCACAACCAACATACAAAATCACATAATTTACATTTGAGCAAAATCGCATATAACCCTTCACCTTCACCTTGAGCCTCCACCTCAAGTAACCCTCAACCTATGTCGTGTGCAATGTATGGGCAGCGTCCCCTACCACCACCCACACTAAGGCACCACCTTGAGGTCACCCAAAAGTGAACTAACCATTCATCCTTTCCACCTTTACACAATAAAGCATTTAAGAAACATAAACATTATATGAATCACATCATCACATTAAGACCAACATCTAAGACAACTCTAAGTCATACGTGTGCAATATGCAAGTAGCATCCCATATTACTACTCACACTAAGTACTCCTTTGAAGTCACCATAGACAAGGCACATTCATATATAATAGACATGACAAGGAAGTAACTCATAATAGAATCCAAGTATAGCATGCATCTTTACATTGAAGCATTTAAGCGAACATTCTTCATTGGATTCATTTAGGACACATTCATGCATTTAAAGGACTTTCATACATTAAGTTTTGAAAGCCAGTATGCATTTTCAAACATAGAAGACAAGCTATAGTCACAATACACTCATAACATATTAATATCAATACCTTAGTAGCCTCTAAGAACACTCGTGCAATGTATGGTTGGCCTCCCATAATACCAACCTTACTAAGCATTCCTTGAAGCCACATATTTATTTCCATAATCTTCAAGCTTACCATAATCCATAGTCATAAATGAGGAATTATACAAGTACATGAATTAACCATAATGAAAGTCATCTATTCATAGCTTATCATACCATAAGGAAAGCATTCCACAACATCCTAATAAGTCTCCTTGTGCAATGTAAAAGTGAAGTCCCATACCCCCACTTCTACCAAGTAAACCCATTAAGAAGTCATAGTATAGCTCCTATCATATTCATTATCTTATTATTATTAGGGAATATTAGCCATAACGGACATATACCATGTGAGCTACATGGAATCTGGTGTCATATAACCCCACATCGAAAGAAGGTGTTCTTACTTGCCGAAGGTAGAACTAATTATATTTAACTTCTAAGTGGATGCACTAGCTAATTCCTATGTTTGGGACATAGTTATGGGATAGGGAGATTGCTACTAGAAACCCAACCTATTGCATTAGTGGAGGAGCTTCCACCTCATGAGTTTACTATAGATGACCCAACATATGACATTAGCGGATGTGCCTTTTTCCTCATTGTCCATATCCACTCGGTACTAAGCATTATTTCTCAATTATACATAATTAGTATGGAATTGTATCTACAAGTGTGATGGCATACCCTTCGTTCAATACACTCATAGATTCATTTAGGTGAGAACTACCGTTCACCTTATAATCAACATTAGTATGTGAGAATAACTATCATACCAAGATCATCTGTTCTCATGAGAATGGACTTTCAATCAACACAATAGGATCAACATGATTATGTACATTTCATGCATAATAATGTGTAAAGGTGCATATGAGAACTATACTTTCAATTAACACCATTCATACATCATGATCATGTTTATGCATGGAGTGTGTGTGTGTAATTGTCCTTGCAATGACACAAACAACAACATTATCATCCTAGACACTTCATTCTTAATTAAGTGTAAGGGTAACAGAAAAATGGCCTTTCGACAACACCACAATATACACAATATTCATGTGACCTTCAACTTCCAAGTAAATCATGAATTCACACACAATCTTGTCAACATGCACAAACCTTCACAATATGACCTTTAAGGGTTATGGATTAACTCATCCCAACATATAGCAATAGCACAATAGGTAAGGGAATACCATGACCCAACAACTCATCAATACATTAATCACATCATGATTGGCACTTTATACTTCAAGTATTCATCAACATGCACATAATATCATGATCAAGTCAATTCATGTTTAGAAGCATTACCCTAAACCAATTAAAGTCTAGGTGATCTAATCTAAGGCATTACATTGAGAAATTCATCATTCTTGGAGGATCACATTTAAACCCTCAATTTGTCTCTTTCATGACATAACCCTAGAATCTTAGGTTAATCAAGAATACAAGGTAGAATTATACTAACATCAAGTAACTACATCATAATTAAACACCTCCACCTTTCAAGTGGATCAACATCTCTAACAACAAGTCTACTACAACAATTCACCATAATTAGGCATAGATGATGATACTAGTCAACAATCTAAATCAATCTAGGCATACATCCATCAACATTCATTCATAATCAACACACCACTTCATAAGGCACAATTTAAGAATTGACAGAAATCATGGGTTCATAGAATATATTCATCTTAAATCATCAATATAATCATAGTTTATCATTTGAAAATGTTTGATGCAAGAACCTATGAGGTTAAGTAAAACTTAGGGTGTTGTGTAACTTGAAAACTTTGAAACTTCTTTGAAATTGACTCTCGGGTGAAAGCTAACCCTCGATGAAGGATCACCATACCTTATAATTGAAGAATCCCACGAAAATCTACCCAAAATCCTTCCTCTTCTAGCCCTAAGTCTTCTTTTTCTCTTGGTCTTCAATGTAGTTCTTAGAGAGGAGATATTTTGGGAGAGAGGGTTTTGATTTGGAGAAAAGTTAATAATGAAATCTAAAATACCAATTAAATGTTTTAATACTCTTTAAAATACCTTAATAACCCTAAAATAACCGTCCATACACTAATAGGGACTTGAGGTGAATTTACCAATTCACCCCCAAGTTGGCCGTGTCCCTTGACAGCAAACTAGGTCTCATTCACGAGACCCCCATTCACAGACCGTGGATGGTTTGATGGACTGTACTGGTCTTTCGTCAATGGTGGATGTGGCTTGGTTAGAAGCCCCTTAAGCTACGGTGTCCATCCATGAGGCGTGGATGGACCTATGGGGTGTGGACTCGCTCCGTAGGTCACCCCTTTTTGGCCAAGTTTATGGTTTCCTTGGGGTCTTGGAGTGTAGACTTAGGTTACTCCTCAAGGACCCTTGATGTCTAACCCCTAAACACCTCAACCATTACTCGGGACAACATACAACACCATCAATTCTCATGACAAACACAAATGCACACACGTTAGGCTCTAGTTTCACAAGTTTGATTTTAGGGTCGTTACAACAACAATCCAAGCTATTCGTTTATCATAACATAATTCTCATAATTCATGCTTACTTTTAAAGACATGGGGATTGACCTCTTTACCTAGCTTACAAAGGCTAATGGGTATTCACCTCTTGCCTTATTTACTTTAATCTCATGGGCACTCGCCTCCACAATCACATCATATGATACGGGTACTCGCCTCCACATCATTTCATAAGGATCATGGGTACTCACCTCCATGTCCATTTATCATAATAGGAACGTGGGGAATCACCTCTTGTTCAATTCTAAGGAGTATGGGAAATCACCTCATATCCTTCTCATATGGAGGTCAAGGGTAGTCACCTCTAGCCTCATCAATTACGTAGACTTTTAGTCTAGCTTCATTTTAGATGATGAGAAATCCTTTCAATCTAGAATCATTCATGTGAGTAAACCTTTCACGTTCATACAATCATGCTTAGCAATTCATTGTGGGAAGTATCCCTTCCACAACTTCAACATCAACAATCTACAATTCATAGTCTAGGCTTTACTCTCAAAGCACTACATATCATGATCATCATCTATGCTTTACTCTCAAGCAATTCTAATCATGATTCATCAATCCTATAAGGAGATATCTAAACCCATACAGTTTCCCTTCACGACATCAACCCAATTTTTATCAATTCTAGGTTAGAATTATGGAATAGGCATTGGTACATGTAATTTCATCCTAAAAACATGCAATTCTATCAATTCAATCATAAACAATCATAATCCACTCAATTGGATCAACATTCATCATAACCACAACACTGGAAGAAACCCTAACTAGAATTGGAGAATTCTTCTTCAAATTGGGGGAATTCTAGGGGACTCCATGAGAGAAAGGATCCCATGGATGAAAAGTCGTCATACCTTGATTACAAAGCCCTCACAAGCTTGAAGATTGGAGACTTTACTTGACCATAGCTTCAATTTCTTCCTTTTTCTTCCAACTTCTAGAGAGGGAATATTTGATAGGAGTTTGGGGTTTTCTGTTTTTTTTTTCCTGGGATTTGAGAGAATGACTAGAATGAGTGAATTTAAGGGTTATTTGTTCTAGACTTAGGAAAAATGATACCACTTTGATTTAATTAAAACCAAAAAAGAC
This sequence comes from Solanum gracilifrons, assembly GCA_029582605.1. NCBI lineage: Eukaryota > Viridiplantae > Streptophyta > Magnoliopsida > Solanales > Solanaceae > Solanum > Solanum gracilifrons. The sequence continues at coordinate 22,714 of JAJOOH010003949.1, forward strand.
CCATAAGTCCCTAAAAATAACCGCTAGTAACGACCCACAGACCCCCGACCGACAGACCGTGGTTAGGACGATGGACCACCCTGCATGACCATCGTTCGATGGTCAGAGACTGGTTTTCTTGACCTCGACCTACGAACTGTGATCTGACCTACGGTATGTTGGTCAGGCCATGGTTCTGAGGTCTCAGTCCAAGCTGGAGGTCACCAACCATAGACCCTCGGTCCGTGGCTCACTTCACGGACCATGGGTGGCTTCTCGTGGATGGCACCTGCAAATTTGGCTGAAATGGTTGTTTTGCCTTGTTTCCAATCCGGGGTGTTACATTATCTCCCCCTTAGGATCATTCATCCTCGAATGAGATTCTAAGCACGTTTTAAAACGAAAAGACTCAAGACTAGCAGCCCACCATGCATGCAACTCATCAAAAAGCACACAACCAAAGAGGAAACATCAACTCCAAGCTAAACATAGTCAATGCACTATAAGGGAGTAGGAACTACATCTAACAACCCAATATGCATGAAATTTTCAGATTTCTTACATTCAAGGAAGAACTTACCATCTCCAAACTAAAAAGCATGCTCAACACAATCTCATGGAGCCTCTATGCAATTAATACTCAAAGCACATACTCAAGGAGGAAGTCTCCTCTCCAAGTCAAGGCATGTTCAACAATTCATCTCATACTCAATGTACAACAACATGAGGAAAATAATTCACATAAGTCATCTCTTTCAAAACTTAAGCTTTCTCATGAACATGCATATCAAGGAAATCATGAAAACACACATGAATTTTAATCATAGAACAAACCAAGAGGACATTTTATTAACTCAAGCTAGAGTAGAAGTAGAAGGAAAAAAATGAGGATATCGGGACTTCATATCGGTCTCGGCCTCCCAAGTAGCACCCTCAACTAGTTGATTCCTCCATAAAACCTTCACGGAAGCTATTTCCTTGTTTCTCAATTTCTTAACTTGCCGATCTTAAATCTCAACTGGAATCTCCTCATATGAAAGGCTATCATCAACTCCCAACTCTTCTAGGGAAACTATGCATGTCGGATCTCCAACACACTTCTTAAGCATAGAGACATGGAAAACGGGATGCACGGTTGCCAACTCTTTTGGCAAATCAAACTCATAAGCAACTTTACCCACACGCCTCAAAATCTGATATGGCCTACATATCGGGGACTAAGCTTCCCTTTCTTGCCAAACCTCATCACACCCTTCATGGGTGAGATTTTCAAGTAAACCCAATCGTTAACTTCAAACTCTAGGTCCTTTCTCCTCACATCGGCATAAGACTTTTGCTGACTTTGAGTCATTTTCAACCTTTCTCTAATGAGTCAAAATTTCTCAATGGCCTCATGAACTAGCTTGGGACCTATTAGGGTCACCCACCTCAAACCATCTTATGGGAGATCTACACTTCCTACCATACAAGGCCTTAAAATGGGCCATATCGATACTTGGGTGATAGTTGTAATTATAGGTAACTCCTATTAATGGCAAATGGTCATCCCAATTACCCTTAAAATCAATCACATAAGCCCTTAACATATCTTCTAGAGTCTGGATAGTACGCTCCGCTTGCCCACCGGTTTGGGGATGAAAAGTTGTGCTAAGATTAACCTTAGTACCAAGCCTTTTTGGAATGACTTCTAAACCTGAGAAGTGAATTGGGTACCACGATGGGAAATAATGGATAAAGGGACACCATGTAGCCTTACCATTTCTCTCAAATACAACTTGGCATAATACTCCACCGAATAGGAAACCTTGACTGTAAGGAAATAAGTCAATTTCGTCATCCGGTCTACTATAACCTAAATAGAGTCATGTTGTCGCCGGGTGTGAGGCAAACCAACAATAAAGTCCATATTCAAGTCTAACCACTTCCAAGTAGGAATGCTAATATCTTGAGACAACCCTCCCTATTTCTAATGCTCAACCTTCACTTGTTGGCAATTTGGACATTTAGCCATAAATTCCGCAATATCCTTCTTCATCCCATTCTACCAACAGGGAATTGAACCCAAACCATCTCGATCAAAGTTGAACCCTTAGACATTAAGCCATGATTCTCTTTTGTTTTGAGGGGTTTCATTTTAATATATGTACTCATAAAATAAAAAATAGACCTTATTTATACAGTGTAATTTTTCGACAAAGGGGTTCGATTGTACCCCTTGACCTCCACGTGGGTCCTCCCATGACTATGAGCCTCTACCAAACTTTGTTCCCTCAAGCCCTCCACATTTGAGACACATAAACGACCTTGGTATCTAAATACCCCATCTCCTTATTGGGAGAAAGCCTTGACGGATTTCTTAAGCACCGCCTCTTTCAATTCTACCAAAATTGTATCAAGACCTTGCTTGGCTTTCAGATCCGCCTCAAAAGATGATTCGGAACCATTGTGAACCATAACACCACCTTTGGTGGAGTCCACTAGTTGAACACCTAACTGAGCCAATCTATTCACATCTCGAACCAACTCTTTCTTTTCTTCATCAATATGAGCCACACTACCCATAGATAACTGACTAAGAGCATCCGCCACCACATTAGCTTTGTCGGGGTGATAAAGAACACTCATGTCATAACCTTTCAATAACTCAAGCCACCTTCTTTGGCGAAGATTCAAATTTTTTTGATTAAAAACATATTGCAAACTCATGTGGTCAATAAACACATCGATATGAACTCCGTACAAATAGTGTCTCCAAATCTTTTGAGCAAATACGACCGCTGCTAACTCAAGGTCGTGAGTAGGATAATTCTTATCATGGACTTTAAGTTACCTTGAGGCATAGGCAATAAGTTTCCCATTTTGCATTAGAACACACCCTATCCCAATTCTCGAGACATCACAATAAACCATAAAACCATTCGTTCCTTCCGGTAAGGTCAATACCGGAGCGGAAGTAAGTCTATCTTTCAACTCTTGGAAACTTTTCTCACACGCTT
>JAJOOH010003950.1:0-31187 GCA_029582605.1 Solanum gracilifrons
TTAGAAGATTCATATATAAATAAATGGTTTTATTAATATTGATAAGATAATAACATAATTTAGTAAAAAATACGATTTTTGTATTATTTTTTTTTTTTAATGTTAAAATTCAAAATCTAATTGAAGTCCATTTTTAACTTTTCTCATATTATAGCTAACTCCTCCCTTGCTAAGCAAAGTTTCAATAAGAGGCCATGTACTGGAGACTCGTTTGATAGCTGAATAGAGTTATGCATGTATTAATAATGTGGATATTAGTTATATAGATTTAGTTATTCAGAGTTTAGCTATACATGTACTAGTTATCATAAGAAAATCTCAATCTTCAATTTGTTATAGCAATTACATGTCTAACAAAATCATTTTGCAATAATAGTGACTTGTTAATGTTTCAAGTGTTTTCAACAACACCCATTTGATTTAAACTCACATGTCTAACAATATATTAAAACAACATATCTATGAAATTCATTTTACAACGATTCTGATTTTCTAATGTTTCAAGTTTTTAAATATTAACTATTTGATTTAAACTCACTTTTCATATTTAGAATTCAAGATCCACTTTTTCATAGTATTATACTCACTTGGTATTAATTCAAAAAAATACTATCATACAACAATAATTAAGAATAATAACAACAGCATATCAGTGTTATCTCATAAAGTGGAGGCAAAATTTACGAAGATCTTACCACTGCATTGGAAGTAGAGTGGTGGATACCCAAGACACTCATCTTATGAAAAAACAAACCAAAGTAATGAGAAATAACATAAATGTGAAAAATCTATCGAATCATCCTAAATAATAGTAGGCATTACCATTATATATAAGCCAGCAAGGTGAAGTACCGACACAACTCTACAAAGTTGTACCAATAGCATTGAAAATCGTACTATAATATTGAGCTATTCACCGGTAAATAAACATGTGTACTATGCGTGTCCTACCCCCTCCTATTTTCAATTATTTTGCTTTAGTTCTTTGGTCAATTTTTCATATTTTTTGTCATCTTTTTCTTTTTCGATTTTTCATTCTCTCCATTCTCACTCTTGGCGAAGAAGGAGAAGGAGAGACTTAGAAATGGAGGTATTACATTTTCAGAGAGGAAGAGAAAATTGATTGAAAATTAGAGAAAGTGATTTGATTTCCGAGATGATGCATCAATTTGGTGATAAAACTTCACATTTGACTACAAATTTGGAGGTAACTTTTCATTTCAATGAAAATAAGGAATCAATATCTCATCAAAAAAAAATAATTAAACTCATAAACTAACAGGAAAGCCTAGCCAGCAGCTGCGCAGCTCTCATGGCTGCTACGGCCATTGGACGGCCTCCTTTCGAGGTTGTCCAGCCAGCCCCACCACCCCAAACCACCACATACGTCACCCTTTTCAATTCCAATACTATAAATCCTAAACAATCTGCCCTAATTAACTCAAAAACAATCGCAAAATCAATCGAAATAATTCATGGAGAACCTACTATCACGTTTTCAATGGAGGAAAAGCAAGACTTTATGATTGAAGAGGAATTGCATCAAGCAGTGGTGTTTAAATTATCCCATAGTGTGCCAGATTTGAAGGTATTAATGTCAATTTTACCGAAACATCTTGGTACCAAGGGCAATTGTTTAATTGGCTTACTTGCCCTAAGACAAATTTTGTTGAGATTTGATCAATATGAAGATTATGTACTAGCTTTATCTCGCTCAGTTAAATATTTTTTCTACAATGGAGAAGAGCACCAATGTAGAGTTTTTCCATGGTTCATTGGATATAATCCTAAGGAGGAAACGACGTTAGCTGTGGTTTGGATTTCTTTACCGAACTTATCTCCAGATTTGTTTGCAAAGAAGTCTCTGTTGTCTATAACATCGGCAGTTGGGAAACCAATAGCTATAGATAAAGCTACTCAAATCAAATCAAGACCTAGCACAGCTAGGGTCAAGGTTATACTTAATCTAATGGAAAAGCTTCCAAATCGTATAAGATTACAGTTTGTGGATGGAAAATCTGGTAAGTTGATTGAGATTTTTCAGGAGATTGTATATAATAATCTACCTTTGTATTGCAATTATTGTAAGCACCAAGGTCATGATGAAGATAGTTGTCGTTTGATCTCGAAAAGAAATCAAAATAACAAACAAATTGATGATACCATTGAAATTGCTTCAAAATGTACTATCGATAGTGAAAAGTATCAAGGTGATGCAAGAGAAATACTAAATGAAAAAAGAAAGGTTGTAGATGTCGATCAAAGTAAACCTACTTCTTTAGATCGACAGTTGGTTGTTGTCACTTCTGAGCAAAATCGTGCACACTCAATGGATGTTGTTACAAGTAATATTGGTGTTCAAACAACTACCGAAAACAAAGGGAAAATGCCAAGAAGTGGGGTTGATGCGCCGCGAGTTGGTTCAGACCAAAAAATAATGGATTCAGGACACAAACTAATGGATACTTCTGATGTTGAAGATGCTGAAAATTCTGGGCAGCATATTTTGCAAGTTGAAACCAAGAATGCAACTAAAAATTGGACATTGGTTGCACACAAAAAATCAACTAGTAATCAGAGCCTTTCCCCGACTAGTCAAAATAGTTTTCCATGTAGTGAAAAGGGTACGACTGGAAATTTTCATGACGGTGAGAAGAGGCAAGATATTTGTAATGCCTCAAAAGACCTATTATGTTCGAATAGTTTTGATGCTTTATCGATGACTACTGGAAAGCAAGTAAAGTTAACAGAGAATGACAATGATTTGATCCAAGAAAAATAGGTCTCACCACCTACTTTAAATAGCAAATTAAGTCCAAAAGCTCCCGTATTTGTGCCTAAATGTGTGATTGCAAAGAAGAATGAGTCAAGGGCCTTAGTGTCAAATACAATTGATTTGGGCGAGGATTCTCTTGATGAATACGAGGAAGACAATATGCTTGATTTGGGTGAGGATTCTCTTGATAAAGATGAGGAAGATATGCTGGACATATGCTTTGATAGACTGGATAGGGAAGGAGATATATCACCTAGGCAACAAAGAAGTGGAAGCAACAAAAGTAAAAAGAAGATATATGGAAGGCAACATAGTTGGGACGGTAAAATGACTGAGGAGTTTGTTCTAAGGCACCTACCGATGCGACAGACAAAACAGAACCATTTGACATTATTAATAGGTTCAACAAGATCCAATAACATAAAGAAAGTATGAATTATCAAGTGTTGTTAGATAGGTTTGAAGAAGAAGACAAGAGAGAAATACTTCAAGTTACTTTTGATGGGTAATCAATCTTTTTTAATTCATGCGTTTGTAATAGAAAGTTTGAGGCTGATAACTCAACTTTCTTCTTGATTGGCATATTTTTACATTATTTAAGCATCCTCATTTGTAATATCATCATGGAGTGTATTACAAACTTTGTGGTGATCAAAAAATATTTAGCTCTCTCTAGCTCTTATTTTCTTCATGCTTGTTAGGTAGTAGGCGTTAGGTAGTTCATTAGGATTAGTAAGGTAAGGCCTATCCCCCCTTGCTTGCACTTATCCCTATTGATATTTTTATGTTTAATAAAAGGCCACTAGACACTGTCTAGTGGTAAATTTGCGAGGAAAAAAAAAGAAAAAGGAAAGCCTAGAAATTTACCATTGGAATGAAAAATTACCTAGCATTGAAAATCGTACTACACTATTGAACCCTATTCATCGGTAAATAAACACGTGTCCTACCTCCTCTTATTTTCAATTATTTTGCTTTAGTTTGTTGGTCAGTTTTTCATATTTTCCGTCATTTTTTTCTTTTCTCACTCTTGGCGAAGAAGGAGAAGAAGAGACTTAGAAATGGAGGTGTTACATTTTCAGAGAGGGAGAGCAAATTGATGGAAAATTAGAGGAGTAGTTTGACTTCCGAGATAATGCATCAATTTGGTGATAAAACTTCACATTTGACTACATATTTGGAGGTAATTTTTCATTCCAATGGTAAATTTCTTTTGACTTTAATAAATAAGGAATTAATATCTCGTAAAAAAAAAAATTAAACCCAGAAATTGAAAGGGAAGCCTAGAAATTTACCATTGGAAAGAAAAATTACCTCCAAATTTGAAGTCAAATGTGAAGTTTCATCACTAAATTGATGCACCAGCTCGGGAGTCAAATCATTATTCTCTAATTTGACACCAATTTGATCTCCCCTCCGAAAATGTAACACCTTCATTTCTAAATCTCTTCTTTTCCTTCTCCGCCAAGAGTGAGAATGGAGAGAATTAAAAATAGAAAAGAAAAAGATAAACGAAAAATATGAAAACCTGACTAAAGAACTAAAGCAAAATAATTGAAAATAATAGAAGGTAAGACACATGTATTTACCAGTGAATAGGGCTCAATAGTGTGGTACGATTTTCGATGTTATTCGTACAACTTTGTAGAGCTGTGTTGGTACTTCACCTTGTATATTATATATAATTGTAAAATAGTATGTTGTAAAGATTATATTGTCATATTCTTTTGCTCAATTAACTTATATGCTTAACTTTGCCACTGCCAGTCAAAACTTGGAAGCATTATAGGTAGACTTGAAATGCTGCAAAGATGTATGTTAATATATTAGACGACTGTTAGAATGGTTTGTGAATAGGACCTCTGGATTCCTCCATTTTTTTTAAGTTTGGTATTGTGGTGGTACTCAAATGCAATAGGCAACGTTATGAATTAACTTGATATTTTATGTTATACTTCAGATGGTTCTTATGAATATTTCCTTAATAACTCATATATTACAATTTTGTTCTTTTAGTGGGTAGAACTAATTTTGCACTTTGTAGAATTCTTTGATTAGAAATTTATAGTGCCCACGATTATGGATAATTCCTATTCGTATACGCCATTGTCGATATAAAAGAAAGACTGTTTCTTTTCTCATATGAAAGGTGTTTTTTGGTCTAAACTTGGATATTTATTCAACATATTTTTGCCTCAATAGAATTGTGATATATTGATAATGTTTATAATTGTGTATCTTATGCATCTATTGCTTTAAAGTGTACAATGTTGGACCCGTGCTCAAGCATGAGCCATACCCCTCTAGTAATAGGATAAGACAATAATAGAGGTGTAAAAACACCATAGATACTAACTAAACTCAAAGGATAAAAAACGGTAAGAGTGATACCACCAATAATAGTATGACTAACAATATAGAAGAATAAGCAAGAGAATCTTCAACTATATAACTAACTTTCCACCCTTATATGTGTCCTACATAACCATCTAAGATCATCTTCTTGGTAAGCTAAAGTTATCTAACACTAAGTACTAATAAAACGTTTTTCGGAAAATGATTACAAATTAAACAGGGACGACCAAATGGGATGTCCCATAAAATTCTTACATTGAATTATCTGACCGAGACCCAAATTGACCAGGTCTATCTTAATTCATCAAACTTAAAATATGTTGATCATGACTCAATATTAATGCAATTTATTTTAATCTGTTCAAATTCAATCAAACCAATAACATATTTAACAAATCCATTTTGCAAAATAATGTCTTGCTAATGTTTCAAGCTTTTTCACAACACCCATTTGATATAAACTCACTTTTCATATTCGAGATTCTAGATCACTTCTTCAAAGCATTATACTTCAGTTGCTACAAATCGAAAAAATGTTATTGTACAATAACTAAGAAGAAAAAAGTCTGAATTACCTAATACCGAATACTGGTTAAACTTTTTTTTAAAAAGTGAAACGTATTAAATGAAGACGATCAAATAGAGAGTCTCGTGAATTTTTTTTATTGGATCATCTAACTGAAGCCCAAATTCACCCAGTTTGTCTTAATCCATTAAACTTTAAACATATTAGATCATGACCCAATATAGTAATTTATTTAAACCCGCCCAAATTCAATCGAACCTTCTATATAAATACCCTTTCCCCTCACCCCCAAACCTCACTCCTCACCCCACAAAAAAGAAGGGTTTGTAGAAATTTCTTCAAAAAAACCAAAACCAAAACCAAAAAAAAAATAAAAATAAAAGAGAGGAGGGATTTGTCAAGGCAACAGAGCAAAGCAACCAAAAGGTACACATACAATATTTGCTATGTACTTTCATATCTATTTGTATATGACAAAAAAAAAAAAAAACTCATTGATGAGCACCTCCGCTATTAGGGTTAGGGTTTGTCCTTTTTCCGGTGGAATTTCGGCTCCGGCGTCTGTCATATATGATCATGTACAGATAACTTCTAGCCATTTAATCTTAAAAAAAGACGATTTGATAATGCATTTAACTGAATTTAAGTTTATGTATCTGCTTAATTCTGCTTAAAGTTAGTAACTGCAGTTGTTGATAGCCTAGATCTATCCATTCTGAAATTTGAAATTGAATATGCGTCGAGTTTGTGATAACCATTGCACATGTTCAATTTCAGGGTTGAAATTAGGAAAACAGCAGTTAGTGTAAGCTGAAAGATGACTGCATTGGGGGGTGTGAAGAAGGAGGGAGGAAGTGTAACTGAAGAAAAAGGGAAGTTGGTGTTTGGGAGGTATTCTGATGCAGAAATGCTAGCTCTGCTGAAAAGACTTGCTCTGGATCCTTGTGATTCCGTAACACATCAGAAAGCAAAGCCATTATGGAATCAGATGCTAAGAGTGCGAGATGCGATGACTCTTTCTGATAATGACATTTCATGGGTATGTGCCTTTTATGATGTTTCTATAAATATATTTACCTCTATAATGGCTCTTTATTGTCTTGTCCTTGTGGAATTGGTTATAGTCTTGCAGATGTGTATATTTTTCCACCCTTAGAAATAAGGAGACTAAGCTAAACGTCAATGAACTGTACTGGAGTAATGGAGAGAAATAGTTTAAAACAGAACATACCAATTAGTGTGACTGCAGCTGAAGTATATAGAAATTACTCTAGTCAATGACTTTCATTTAAATGCTATCTGTTGTTATATATAATCAAAAGATAATTATATGGTTCAATTATGTTGCAAATGAAGTAAAATTGTGATTAACATTGAAAAGTTACCAAATTGAGATCAAATACAAGTTGGATTACAGTAGATAATAGATCATTTTGGAAGTAGATTTTAGAGTAGATTCAGATTAGCTCTCATCTTGATTTCAGAGTCTCCAAACAAACCCTCAAACTTGGAGTCTAGTTAAGTTGTGTCGCATAAAATTGGATGGACAAAATATTAATTTTAAGCTAAAGAAACAAATATATACTACATACATGTGTATCCCTTTGGCATACTCTGTGTTTCGAGTCCTTTTTCGTGACATCATTGCATATGTCATCTGTGTAAGTCTTATTTAGCTTATATCCCATCCAAGATTGAGAGTGTTATTTGTGGCTACATACTGATTTGACGGTAAGGCAACTCCAACTTGTTTAGGATTTGAGGTGTAGTGGTTGTCATTGTACAGATTGGCTGGTTAGCTGGCCATATTGATGAAAATGCTTCTTGGACTATCTAGTACTATGAGTTTCAAGTCCATTTGACTGCTTTCTGTAGAATGTAAAACACATCATCTCATTTTCTCCTAGCCCACTGTGCATAAATGATCAGTTGTAGGGAGACTTGATATGCTGCTTTGACAATTCATCATTTCTACAGGACGTAATAAAATAAACAATAAAAAAAGAAGTTGATTAATTAAACTTGTAACTATTTATGAAATCTTGATTTGCAAATTAAATTGCCAAATACAGAGAGTTGAGAGCAGTTCATAGATAGTGGTAGAAAATAATCTGTGAAGAAAAATAGTGTGTGTTAGTACTGTTATAGTGAGGTACCCCAAATAAAGAAAGTTGTTTCCATTGAGTGCGGTGTAGTCTTTTAAGACTACCAAGTTGTAATATTTCCCACTATAGTGGTATTGTATTGCTGTTCTCAAGTGTATTCTTTTCTCCATGTTAAAAAGATATGGTGTCCATGTTATTCTCTTATTCTTGTTATGTAACATGGATATTATTATGGGGTGGAATTAGTATTTCCCAACAACGTAACCATCTGAGCCATAACAAATAATAGTCCATTGTCTTTTAAGTATCCCAATCTCACAAAAGAAAATTATGAGAAATGGTGTCTACGAATGAAAGTCATTCTTGACTTTTAAGATGTGTGGGAAATAGTAAACAAAAGGGTATACTAATCCCACTAATGAGGAAACTCCATCTCCAAATGAAAATGATGTCTTGACAAAGACAAGAAAGAAGGATCAACAACAACAAGCCATGTCTCTCATCCATCACTGCTTTGATGATGGCATGTTTGAGAAGTTGTCCAATGCAACAACCTCAAAGAAAGCTTAGGAGATTTTAGAAAATTCTCTCCAAGGAGTTGATAAAGTGAAAAAGGTAAAACTTCAAGGGGTGATTTTGAAGTTTTAAAAATGAAAGGAATCATAATACGTTTTGGATTTTTGTTCAAGAGTGATGGTCGATTGTGAATCAATTAAGAAGATATTGGGAGAAAGTAAACAATGTGCTTGTGGTAGAAAAATCCTTCACTCTTTAACACCTAAATTTGATTGTGTGTGTTCTTGAAGAGTCCAAAGATTTAGATTCTATGAAGGTGGAACAATTGAAAGGTTCTTTACAAGCCCACAAAGAAAAGAACAAAATGCGAAAGGAAGAACCACTAAAGCAACTTCCTAAAACAAAGTATACTTCAAAGATTATGGAGGTGAAAAAAGCTATAGAGAAAATGGATGAGGAAGAGGTTGTGGCACTCGTTGAAGAGCAAGAAGCACTAGCAACAACTTCAACAATGAAGGGAGAAGCCAACAACCATTTAGAGGTCGTTGTCATGGACTGTGAGGAGGAAAATAATGTGGCTATTATCAACGTACCAGCGAAAAAAGGTATGACAACTCTAAAATTGAGTGCTACAACTGCAATAAATTTTTGGACATTACTCTTGGGAATGTCATAGTAATGTTGAAGAGAAATCTAACATTGCTGACGACAAGAAAGAAGATGAGTCTAATATTGTTAATGGCCGTAAAAAAAAAAGAAAATAAGGATGATTGTTATACGTGGTATCATGATAATGTGGCAAGCAACCATGTGTGGATGCAAAGACAAGTTTATGGAACTCACTAAGAACATGCTCTTTGGATACACTTCAAAGTCAAATTGAAGGGATAAGTATGATTCTAATCGTCTATAAAGATGGTGGCCACAAATTGATTAATGATGCTTACTATGTGCCAAAAGTAAAGAGTAATATTTTGATGTTTGGGAGGTACTCTGATGCAAAATTTTTAGCTCATTTGAAAATACTTGCTCTAGATCCTTGTGATTCTGTATCACATCAGAAAGCTCTACCATAATGGAATCAGATGTTAAGAGTGCGAGATGCGATGACTCTTTTTGATAATGACGTTTCATGGGTATGCTCTTTTATGATGTTTCTATAAATATATTTACCTCTATAATGGCTCTTTATTGTCTTGTCCTTGTAGAGTTGGTTAGTCTTACACATATGTGTATCTTTTTCCACCTTTAGAAATAAGGAGACTAAGCTACACCCCAGTGAACTGTATTGGAGTAATGGAGAAAAATAGTTTAAAACACAACACATCAATTAGTATGACTGCAATTGAAGTTTATGGGAGTTAGTTTAGTCAATGACTTTTGTTTAAGTGTTATGTATTATCAAAACATAATAATATAGTTCAGTTATGCTGCTAAATGAAGTTAAATTGTGATTAACATTGAAAAGTTACCAAATTGAGATCAAATACAGGTTGGATTATGGTAGATAATAGATCATTTTGGAAGTAGATTTTAGAGTAGATTCTGATTAGATCTCTTGATTTCAGAGTCTCCAAACAAACCCTCAAACTTGGAGTCTAGTTAAGTTGTGTCACATAAAATTGGATGGACAAAGTATCGCCAAGTAGTTGAATAAGTGAAGAAGGTAAAACTTTAAATTTTAAGGGCTGGTTTGAAGTTTTAAAAATGAAAGAATCAGAATCTGTTTTGGATTTTTGTTCAAAAGTGATGGCAGTTGTGAATCAATTTAGAAGATACGGGGAGAGAGTAGACAATGTGCGTGTGGTAGAAAAGATACTTCGCTCTTTAGCACCTAAATTTGATTATGTGTGCTATTGAAGAGCCTAAAGATTTAGCCTATATGACGGTGGAGCCAATGGAAAGTTCTTTACAAGCTTATGAAGAAAAGGACAAAAGGAGAAAAGAAGAGCCACTAGAGCAACTTCTTAAAACAAAGTATCCTATAAAGATTAAGGAAGTGAAAAAGGACATAACACTCGTGGAAGAGCAAAAAGCATCAACAACGACTTTAACAATGAAGGGTGAAGCCAACAACCATTTAGAGGTCGTGATCATAGACAATGAGGAGGAAGATCACGTGGCTATTATCAAGGTCCCAACGAAATAAGGCATAACAAATGTAAAATTGAGTGCTATAACTGCCATAAATTTTGGACATTACTCTTGAGAATGTCATGGTAATGTTGAAGATTAAAGCTAATCTCGTCGACGACAAGAATTCAAGAAAGAAAGAGATGAGTTTAACATTGTTAATGGCTGTCAAAAAAATATACAAGGATGATGTAGTTCATGGTATCGTTATAATAGAGCTAGCAACCATATGCGTGTATGCAAAGACAAGTTTGTGGAACTCACTAAGAAGGCAACGTGCAACGCGTCCTTTGGAGACACTTCAAGTTCAAAGGTACAAATTGAAGGAATAGGTATGATTTTAATCTCTTGTACAGATAGTGGCCACATATTGATTAACAATGTTACTATGTGCCAAAGTTAGAGAAAAATACTTTGAGTTTGGGCTAGCTTCTTGAAAAAGGACATGATATTCATCTTTGACTTAGAGATTCAAGTGAAAAATTAATCGCAAAATTGTGTATGACAAAGAATAGATTTTTTTTCTTTGAATCTTTAGACAATTGATGCAAAAGTGGTTGAAGGCTAATTGCAAGATGAATGATGGTGTTGACACATGCGATTTGGGTACTTGAATTTTGAAGCACACAAATCAATGGAAGAAAAGAACATGGTATATGAGATTCCTTTAATCAACCATTCTAATTAGTTGTGTGAAACTTGTATTCTTGGAAACAAGCAAGGAGGAGTTTTCCGAAAAGGCCATGTCAAGAGCAACCAAGCCATTTCAGCTTGTTCACACGATGTCTGTGGTCCAATCAATCCTCCTTCTTTAGACAAAAATAATACATCTTGCTAGAGACTTGGGTTTATTCTTGAAGCAAAAATCCAAAGCATTTGTTGCTTTTAAAAGTTTCAAAGCACTTGTAGAAAAAAACGATTATGAAATGAAGCTTTAAGGTCCGATAGAGGAGACAAATTTTCTTCAAAAGAATTTAATGATTTATGTCAAGTCTTATGAAATTTGTTGCCTTTCAACGATACCTTACTCACCCCAATAGAATGGAGTTGCAGGGAGGAAGAATAGAACAATTCTTGATAAGGCCAGATGTATGTTGAAAGTTGGAAGCATGCCAAAAGAATTTTGGGCTGAGACTGTTTCTTGTTCTACAACCAAAAATGTTAGAAATCAAACCCCCCAAGAAGTATGGAGCAAAGGAAAGCTAAGTGTCAATACTTTGAGAATCTTTGAGAGCATAGATTATGCTCATCTACCACAACAAGGGAGAGCTAAACTTGGCGATCCAAATGTCAAGTATGTTTGTTGGTTATGACACGAGTTCAAAATATACAACACAAGCAACAACAAGGTGGTGGTGAGTTGTGAAATTGAATTGATGAAGAAGCGACATGGAATTGGGAGGCTCGAGAAGAAAGAACATAAGATTTTCTTCCATACTTTGGAGATGACGAAGAACAGGTGACCGTGATGACAATTTGTGTCTTCGCTGTATAGATAGATGCACATCTGCATCTGTAGGTTTGATAAATTTGTCAATACCAATGTATGAGGCTAATACTAATTCTCTTTGCCATGGAGGTAGTTTGATTTAAACTTGTACTCCTAATCATTATGCTTCATGGAGAGGCATTTAGTGAATCATTTACTGTGGATTTCGTATAAATTTCCTTGTAAAATGAACGAATTATAGATGGATGCGCAAGCACATTTTTCAAATGGATTGCTGATGAACTTTAAAACAATTGTATGCAAATTCACATATACCTTCCTTTCCCTTCAGGGCCCATTAAATTTTGTAAGTTCGTCACCCAGCACTTGGGACAGAAAGGCAAACAGAGCACTGGCTGCATACTTGAACACAAATAGGAACTAGAGCATACTTGAGGGTTCTACCTCCTTTTACCCATTGCCCGGGCACATCTGTGGTATCACTAATCATCAAGATCAACTCCATTCCGTGTTCTTAATGTATCAAAAATCCTTAGTGAAATTTGAATATCCATGTTCTTGTGGTTTTCTTGACTTCTTTAAGTTTGAAATGGGGTTTCTCTCGCTTTTCGCATAGCGGGCCCCCAGTGTGAGGTTCGTATGATGGGCTATTAGCTCAGGCCTCAGTGGTAGAGCGCGCCCCTCTGATAATTGCGTTGTTGTGCCTGGGCTTTGAGGGCTCTCAGCCACATGGATAGTTCAATGTGCTCATCGGTGCTTCAGGGCAATCCCTGATTTAGTTGGAAAATTATATTTTCAGGTGCTCTTTTTCCCATTTTGCTTTAATTCTGTCATACTAATAATAATATATTCTCCTGATTCTTTTGACAGAGGAAAAGAAAACTTCAACAATTTGTCAAAGATCAGTTAAGATCTCCTGGACTTCCAGCAGAAAAATCTAACCAGAAAAGTGCATCAAAACTAAGCAGAAGGCATATTTCTCATGCCTCCAGTATTTCATGTTTACTTGATTCAGGGAAGTCTGCAAAAAGTTCTGGTCAAAAGGGTTTCTTGAGTTCACACAGTGCACGTAGTTCACTAACAGTTGCGGACAATGTTCAAGAGCAGTTATCTTCAGAATTCTCCCTCCACAATGATGCAACAGATATTGGTCGTAAAGGTTTCTCTTCCTTAGTTGATTCTGATGAGTCAGCAAATGGTTCAGACCTGTTAAGTCGTGTTAACCGGACTCCATCCGTTGCCTCCTTAGAAAACTTGGATGATGCAGTTCATAATTCAAGCTTGTTCTCTGAGAAAGGATCAAGAAGCAGACCTCTACAACTGCCTCGACAATCCTCCAGGTTGTTGAACTTCATTGGTGATCACCTTCAGAGATTTGTTATTCCAGTAGGTCCTCGTTTCCAAGCTGATGTTCCAGACTGGACTGTTCCAGCAGACAAGGATAACTCTGATTATGAAGCCAGTAACTCTGAAAATTCAAGATGGTTAGGCACCCAAGTTTGGCCTACTGAGAACGAAGATTTGGAAGTGTCTTCTAGAGTAATTGGAAAAGGCAGACCTCACACTTGCTCTTGTCGTACTCCGGGAACTGCTGTCTGTGTCAAACGCCACATTTCTGAGGAAAGGCTAATTCTTCAACGTGACCTTGGTCCTGCTTTCTTCAGTTGGAAATTTGATGAAATGGGGGAGCAAGTTTCTAAGGCATGGTCATCAAAGGAAGAATCGACCTTCGAGTCACTGGTCAAAAGGAAACCACAACTAAATGGAAAGAAATTTCTGAAGCAAGCATTAAAGTCATTACCGCATAAGACCAGTAAAACCATTGTCAACTATTACTTCAATGTTTTCATCCCCCGACAGCTGAGCTTACAGAATAGATCATCCAATAAGTCAGTCAATATTAGGGATGATATTGCTGATGACATTAATGACATGTACATGCACAAACGAAGTGAAGGGCAGAAACCTGAGGGTGTGAAAAGTCAATACCTACGTCGGCTAATTTAGTCCCTGGTATCCAATTACAGGTTTGGGATTACTGAAGGATTTGCTTCGTAGCATGATGGTTAACAGCGTTCGTGCTTTCCTCCTCCAGGAATTTTGATGGGAGCGGTCCTTTCAGTACAAGTATGAAACTTTAATTATGTTAATATTAGTCGTTAAAGGTCATTTGTTCAGCCTCTTTTTCGTCTATGGCATTAGTTCTCCATAGATTGAGTAATGGGATGTCCGAAGAGTATTATTCATAAGACTTGGCTGGTATCAAATGTTTTGTGATTATTGGGTTCAATTTCTGCTACTTCTGTGATTTACTCCAGCAGTACTATTGAATAGAAGATTATTAGACTTTATTTAAGAATTGGATTTGCTATTTGCCATTGGCTAAACTCCTCTTTTCTTGAACATGTGAATTTAAGTTTGAATTTTATTAAGGTTGATTGGTAAAAAATTATGTAGTCCAAATGGACCCAGCCATTGCTTGGTTGGTCTTCATCTTTTCATTTCTTTCAACCTCTTTTGCTTTGGTTTTTTCCTCTGGGTTTGTTTTGTACGAGGGATAAGGAATAATCAATCTTGGGATTGATTTTAGTATGAATTTATCTCATTTTTGATTGGGATAAAAATTGTGAATAACTTATCCTTGGATTAGTTATTTGGGGATTGTAGTGTTATTTCTATCCCACATAGAGGATGGACTAACGATCCCATGATAACTTAACCTAGAATAACTTGTTCTCCAACCAAACAAATCCTTAGTGTCTTCTCATCACAACGATGATGATTTTACATATCGTAAAGGAGCGATGTGGATGAAATGGAAGCTCACATTTGATGTCTTGTATGATAAAAATTTGTCGCTGAGGCATAAATGTAAGGCTTATAAAGTGATTTAGACAAACTATGTTGTATGGGTCAGAGTATTGGCAGGTCAAAAGATAAGAGTAACGAAAATGAGAATCTTGGGATGGATTTGTGGGCATACTATAAGATCAGGAAAGAAGTTATCCGAGACAGGTAAAAGTGACATCTGTAGTGAACAAGATGAGGTAGACGAGACTAAGATGGTTCGGGCATGTGAAAGAGATGATGCACTGGTGTTTGAGGGAGGAGGTGTGAGAAGTTGACTATAATGGGTGTAAAAAAATGTAGAGGCAGGTTAAGAAAATCTTGGGGAGATATAATTAGACAGGACAAGACATACTTGCAAGTTATGAAGGACATGACCCTAGATAGAAAAATATGGAAGTCGAGAATTAGAATAGAAGGTTAGGGGGTAGCCGAGCATTATCTAGTTCCCTTATCAGTGTTATTATCGCTCTCCTATTATCTTATTCTTCAATTTTAGTATTATCGATTGTTTTCTTTGCTTAAGTTATCTCGTATTATTTGTTGTTGATATTGTTCTCTTCTTTATTATTTTTAACATGACTTCTTCACTATTGTATTTGCTTTACATACTTGATTTTTGATATGTTTTACTTGCATCGAGTGTCTATTGGAAACAATCTCTTTACCTTTACAAGGTAGAGGTAAGGTTGTGCACACACCATTCTCTCCAAACTCCACTAGAAAAATTACACTAAATATATTACTCATATTATTATTGTTTACCTTCTCATCACCCATTACACTATAATTATTACTACTAGTGTTGTCGATTTTATTTTATTTTAAAAATAAACCACCAATGGATAATATATATTTTTATCCATATTAAATATGAGTCGAGTTGAGCCGAATATTCTATTCATTTTCACCTGACTTATTTTCGATCGAATCATATTTAACTCAACCCGCTCATTTATCATCCCAAAATGTAGAGAACAAATTGAATATGAATCTCGCAGAGGATTAGATGGAACAACGTGGGTTAAAAAAACACTTGTTGAAAGCATGCAAAGTTGAATGGCTACAAGTTAAGCTCGAATAGAATCTGATTTTATACTGGATTCTAATAGCTCTGAGTTTTGAATCTGAAATCTCAGAATTCTCTATCAATTCATTGATTACTAGATTACACCTTAGGTGCAATGAGTCCAAATATATTCAGGAGCTCCAAACCTATAGTGTTTTATTAATTAACAATACACTACTATGTATACAACTAAAACACATTCACTATCTTACAATTTCAATTTTTTTAAGTAAAACTTCAGGGCATTTCTAGGATAATGAAAAATAACCAAATAAATGTTATTTTAACTTGTGCTTTTATTTGTTTATTCTAATTATACATGTTATAATATAATGTACTGCAAAAGTAACATGTTTGTTAAATCTTTTCCACACTTGTGAATTTGTTGACTTTGAACTTGTGATAATATGGGTTTTAGTAGTGCTCTTTATAGAGGTACAATTTGATATTTTAATTTGTACAAAAACATAGGTACAACATATTTTGTGCTGGTCTTCAATTTGATCATGATCCATTCTTAGGTTGTGCAAGTTATGATAAATGGGTAGGATGATAACTCATAAACTCGATCAAATTATCATAACTATAATATTTATCATGAACTCTCTTTTATGATCTCGAAGCTATAAGAATAAAATAAAAATTCATTTTTAAAATAGTGATAGGTAAGTCATGATAAGTTGATAGGATAGCCTACAAGTTACAAACTCGATCGAATTGTCATGATTTCAAATTTTCACTCATGATACCTCTCTTTGTTATGATTTTAAAGCTATAAAAGGAAGAAAAAAAAAATTCAAATGGTGACATACAAGTCATGAAAATTGATTGAATTTTATATTATATTTAATCTAGCTATCTTATTGGATAACTCACAACTTTACCGAATTGACATAGTTTTGTGTTGGTTCAAGTGTTCACCAAATCCTAACGGTTTGACATGACTTTGTGTTTTCTGCATTCGACCTATCATGTTATAAATTATTTACAAATACTATGAAATTGCATTATTTGTCTATTTTTTTCAATAATGTGTGTTTTTCAAACTTGTGATTTCAATTTCGATCAAAATCTGCAACAAGCTATCCCAATCACTAATTTAGTCAAATAACACCAAATCAAGAAGATTCACTTTGTCTTAAGTACATTAAAATAATTTTACCAACAATAATAAACCATTAAGTTTAATTTTCATGCCAAATAAGAATTTCAAACTTCCAAAAGTAAAGAACTAGGGATTTTTTATGAAGAAGATTTGCAGTAGAAGTGTAAAATGAAAGGATAAAAATATCAACAGCAATATACATAAAACTAGTAGTGGCGACTATTACAGGTATTGGCGGCGACAAATGTTGCCACTACAACATTCTTTTAGTGGCAACTATTATACGTATTAGCGGCGATTAATCTTGTCACTTAAACAAACTATTTGTGGTGACTATTATAGGTATTCTTAGCGACTAATATTGCCACTAAATAAGTTTTTTAGTGGCGACTAATAATAGGTATTAGCAGCGAATAATCTTGTCACTAAAATAAACTATTAGTGGCGACTATTATAGGCATTAGCAACGATTAATCTTGTCACTAAAATAAACTATTAGTGGCGACTATTATGGCTATTGGCGGCGACTAATGTTGCCACTAAAATAGTCTTTTAGTGGCGACTATTATCGATATTCACAGCGACTTATGTTGCCACTAAAACATTCTTTTACATATATACTAGAATTACCTGCGTCTCGCGCGAAAATTTAATGTTATGAAATTTATAAAATAATACTTAAAACTTATTAGTCATTTAAACTAAAACACTACAAAGGAAGATGATAATTATAACATCTTATCATTTATTTTTCAATTAATCATTTTTAATTTGATTTTATAATTATTTTTTTACTTCCAGGAAGTGTTACTATTTGATATTTTTGAGGAATCAAATGCATCAATCGGTAATATTAAATATCTTAATAAATAATAATCGTTGGTGAAGAAATAAATAATATGTAAAAGGCTGGAAAAAGTGAACAAATATTCTAATTCTAACGTGTAAAAGTTCAACCATACCTTTTAGTTTACATATATCATTTTAAAGTTCTCATTTAAATGTATCATAAGTATATTAAAATGAAAATTAAAGGGAGAATGTATTATATTGGACAACAATTCAACTTATTATATATACTTGTAAAGGAAATATATTACATAAAACTATTCAGTTTGTTTGGATATTTTTTAAAAATCAATATACCAGAGTGATAAAGTTCAATTTGAAACTAGATTTCTATTTCAATCACAGTGTCGAAAACACATCTATTAGTTCAAGAAAAATATTTACAACTTACAGTAAACTTGAGAAATTTGTCCATACTTCATATTGAATATGAGCAATTAATTTATTGTGTAGTTTATCTATTTCTTTAGGATTAAAAGAGGCTGTAGTCTAGTCATATTCTTCTATAGGTCATCCGACACATCCTTGAACTTATGTCAAAAGTTTATTAATTTTTGTCTTCTTTTCCTAGTTCACTTCGCACATCAAGGTGCAATAAAAAATTTAAGATCTTTATGTGTTTACAATGGCATAACAAATTTGAATTTTGTCTTCAAGATATGGTAGTACAAATCTTTAAGGAATTCTTTTACTCTACTTTCAACTTTAATAGAGAAAGCTTGCATGAATACTCAATTAACATGTGTTATTTAATTTGTACTAACAAATATTTATAACAATAAATTTGCAGAAACATAAACAACAAAGTTTAAAAGATATACTCAAAAACAACAATTAATAAAATAAGCATAAATTAATGACTGTAAAAAAAATATCAAGATCTGTAACAATAGAATGAAACAGAAAGAAAAAAATTGAGCCCACTAAATGCATAGTGTACCCTTAAGAAAATTATTCTCCTCTATTACCCGAGGTTTAAAGGAATAGATCCTCTCAGGATAGGACGATTTTATTCACCAGTGTATTGATACAAAAAACAATGGTGAAGTGAGTCACTCAACAAGAGCAAAGTACACGAATATTTAATTGTGTGAAAGAAGAAGAAGTAGTTCAGAATTTTCGTTATTTTAAAATGAGAGAAAATCCTTCTATTTATAAACAACAAATAGTAGTGTGAACAAATATTTATTGTGCCTTATCAGAAAGATCACAACTCTTTCGGAAAGGTTACAACCTTCATAAAAGTTACAACTTTTCATAAAAGTCTCAACTCTTCATAAAAATCACAATTCTTCAAAAAAATCACAATTTTTCATAAAAGTCACAATTTTTCATGAAAGGGGAATACTAGTTTTGAAAATAGATAAATTAAAAGGGAATCATGGATTCTGGTGGCGCCACGTAGGCGTGCCTAAGGTTCTCTTTTATATATATATATGATATCAACTTAATTTGTTTGGTTGGTTCTTATGTATCGTTTCAAAATATATATCGTATCATATTGTATTATTTTAAATGAATACAATGTTTGGATAGACTGTATCGTTCTCCGTCATTACATAATGTCACACATTAATAATTTGAATGATAAATCTACGGAAAAAAATAGGATATCGGGTAGAGATATTATTAAGAGGTAGAGTAAAAAATAAAATAAAATAATTAAATAATAAATTAAGATAAAATGAAAAGAAACTATTAAGATAACGATGCAATCACACTAAATCGGTACTTACACAAAATGAGACTTTTCATCATTCCCTTACGATGAATTTAAATGATATAATAAAATTTGATTAACAATCAAAATAAACATGATATATAAACAAACAATACAATACAATATAACGGATAACTTGCTTAAACAGTCATCCCAAACTTACAAATAGCCCAAACCAGGGTTTTAAGATTGGGCTTGGAAAAACATAATTGGACAATTATCAAACCCAAGTGCATTTTATTCTTGCAACATTGGTATTAAATAGCCCAAACATTGGAATCACCCAATTTCACCTTCTTTTTTAATAAATGAATTTGGATGAAAATGTGATCAAAATTATTACATTTTATATTAATTTGAGATCACTACAAAAACTCATAAAACTTAAATCCTTCTCTTTTGAATTAGAGCATAATGAGTCGGGGTTTCTTGAAAATAGTCTTTCTACTTCTGTAAGGTAAAAATAAAATTTGTGTATACACTACCCTCCCTAAACATCACCACTGAGTATGTTGTTTTAAGTTAGAGCTTAACATATGTTTTTCCCTCATGATGATCAATGTTAGAGTGATACTCATTACTTCCTCCGTCTCAATTTATGCTTCACATTTTAGATTTGAAGTTTTGTATTTTTTTTATTGTAATTTTTTCATATATTTTTAAAAATATCTTGAATTATCTATTATTGTGACTTATTCTAGTACTTTTTACTTAGTTTTCACATATATAAATTTTATTTTGAAAACTTAAAAGATTTCATAACCGAATTTATGATCAAAATCAAAAGATTTGATTCTTAAAAATTGTACAGTGTCACATAAATTGAGACAGAGGGAGATGAAATCTATTATTATGGAAAAAAAATACATAAATGGGTCATAAAACTCAAAATAATTGCATGTTCATACCCCAATCCAAAGTAATTCAAGAAGTACTCATTCTCTAAAATAAAAAGTTACAGTCCATACCCTCCATTCATTAAGGTTGATAATTTTCGCTTAACTAATATTAAATCAGTATCATATATTGTATTGGTATTATTAAGGCTGATAATTTCGCTTAACTGATACTAAATCAGTATCATATATTGTATTGATATCATTAAAGCCAATAATTTAGCTTAGTTAATACTAATTCGATATATATATATAAATACTAATTAGTCAATGATATTATAAGAGTATATGTATATTATAGTGATATCATTAATGTTTCTTGTTCAGAAATTACTCATTAGTCACCTGCTAAAAGTTCTTGCTAAAGGGAGAGGAAGAGGTAAACTATTATTAACTCAAGCAAATAAATCACATGCTAAAAGTTCTTGCTAAAGGGAAGAACAAGATCATAAAGAATATGAAACTACATAGTAGTACTTGTAATTGGGAGACATGGCATTTTTCCACTATAAAGAAGAGGACTCAATTGTTTGGGAGAAAGAAAGTAGACATGGCATTGGAATTCGAGCCTCTTTTCTTTTTCTTCATCTTTTTTGTTGGTCATGAATTGAAGGTAGAAAACATGTTGTGATATTTTCTTTTCTTTTCTTTTTTTTAATAAAAAAAAATCTCTCTTTTTTGACTTAAATGGGAAGAATATTTTGATCATTGAGCTTTTACTTGATGAGTTGATTGAGGAAAGAAACACAAAAAGTGGACATAAAATGAAACTCTCAATCTCATACTTGGAATTTTTTTAGGGATTTGCTGACTTTATTACCTTGATTTCCCATTAAGATGAGGAAAACACCTCATTATTTAGACATATAATCATTTCTTTGTATTCTTTTTCAAAAGAAGAAAAAAAAAGAGATGATGTGATTAGGTCAAATAATAATGCTTGGATTTCCACTTTGAACTGTTTTATTCACTCTTCTTGTTGTACTGAGGAGACTCTGATTCTTTTTAACTTTCTTATAAAAAAAAAAAAACTTTTTTCATCAACAAAAATAACTACACCTCAATCATAGAGTCGTCTATATGAATCCTCAATGTCCATATCATCTTCTTTTTAGATGTCAAGTTAACTAATAATGTAGAATATTAAGGAATTGTACCACGATAAAATTGGCAACATGAGGGGTTACTCATATGGTAAGCATCCTCCACCTCCAATTCTAAAATTGTGATTTCGAAGCAAAAAAAAAAAACTTGTTCCAACCAATCCACCAATTTCTCTTTTCATTTCTAACCAATACCAATGAAAGATACAGACCCCAATTAAGAAAACAAGAAAACACTCAACTCTTCTGCACTAAAGAGGAGTGAACATTACTACATATCCCAATTAAGTTAACATTTATACATTGCAAACTATAACTAAAAGGAACAACATGCAGGATTTTTATACAGAATCCCCTAGTTGAAGCTTTAGCAGCAGTTGTTAATAGTTTATCCAAACAAGGTCCAAGGTAGATTTTTGATAATCCACAATAAGTAGATTGTTCTTTGCCAATCGATACTCTGCACAAACTTGCTTGATACCTCAGAATGGAGCTTCTCAAACTGAGTTCTGCAGTGATATCGTTGACAATCTTATTACCAAGAAAGGTAAAAGCAAGACTTGTAGTACGTCATCCAAAGCCTCGACCTCATTCCTGGATTAAGAGTAAGAAGAAAGAAATGGTTAAGACTCTTAATGTCGGCTCCATCAGGGTATTATTACACAATGAACATGATAAACGCAGAATATTGGACGTGAGTTCATCAAGTTTAAAAAATTTCAACAGCTTGATCATATCACGATGCTACAGTTTCTTCTTTTTTGGGTGGGTGATCCACTATGTTTTGTTTTTGTTTCCTTGACAAGGACTACTCTGGAAAGAGCAATTGACTCTGACCAGCAGAACAATGAACAAAACAAACAACAATCATGAAAATCATTTGTAAATGGAATGGTGGCGTAAGATGATCCGTGCAATGACCGAGCAAGAATCGAGTATAGGCATATAGCAAGTAGAAAGCATATCATTATTGGCAACGTTATAATGCACACAAGTAATAGATCAGCAAAATCATGACTATTACAAGTATGGAAAACAGTTAAAAGACATCAAAAGCCAATTATTGACAAGTCCTAGCAATTAAGAACTTGAGACATCAGCTGCATATCTCCAATAATGGAAATGTGGTAACTAATAATTTAGAAGGAAATGCTAACTAATAATTTGTAGCTATGTCAAGTAAACTGTTCCATCTATAGTAATATTCTGATTGATGTATATCCGATAGTAAGAAGTAAGAACATATAACTAGTTTGGATATTCTAAAGGACACTAATAATGCTTTTCATATTAAGACAAGAGCGTGAAACCGAAGCATGTACGATACGGTAATCCTACTCAATTAAGACATGAATTAAGCTCATTGAGAAAATGGGAGACATAAGATTGGCACAAGTTTATGATGAGACAAAGAAAAGACTTTTCCTGTTATTAGAAAAAATCCAAGGAGTACACAGATGACATGCATCGTCAAGATTACATTGACACAAATGATATCAAAACAAATGCAACGAACAACGAAAATTAACGTTTTTGGTTAAAAGAAGCACTAAGGACCTTGGATTTCAGTACAGTCGAAGTAAGCTCCTTGCGATCGAATGTGAGCCATTTGGCCTACTTTTTCCAGGTAAACCTCTTCGGCTGCCTCTCATGGGTGCCAAGTAGAACCGCAAGAGTCCATTATCAAGATGATTAGGTGAATACCTAGCACTTCGATTCCTCTCCAACACGATATCATCTCTTTTCTTCTTTACATGTCCATTCATCTCAACACTAGATTTCCTCATACTCCCAAATGATCCACCAATACCGGTCGAGTTTCTCCAGCTAACACTGCTGTTACTCCTGAATACCTTCCTATTAACACCACCTCTTACATCACCATTTGTCCTCAAGTCTTGCCAAGATTCTGAAAATGACCTCTCCACTCCATTTGATCTACTATACCTATCATCTTCCTCATCTTTGTTCCCACTAACTCTCCTATTTATAAAACCCCATAAATTCCAGGCCCACCTCCTTGACTTTTTCGAATCCTTTCGCTCCCCGTTACCAATCACTGAACTATTATCCCTAAAACCTGTCAATTCAAATGTCTCAGAGCAGTCATCTCTTAAAGAATTGGAATTCGAATTCGAATCCCTCTCACCAACCAACACTTTGGCTCCAAGAAATTGATCACCCATAGCAGGCAATACTTTAGCATTAGATACTGATTTCATTTCATCCATTTCTGCTACAACAGCAGCTGCAGTCTTCCTAATTGAATTAGACCTATCGAGACTCTTCCTTCTCCTCGACGATGAATCCGAGTAATACTCTTTAGTTTGAGTAGACCCTCCAGGCACTGATTCATCCTCATTGATAGAAGTCATCGAAAGACGCGGTTCCTCAACTGGAATTTGGTTATCAGACCGCGGAATATGCACAACTGGTGCATCTTCTATCACTGAAACCATTGGTGGCATTCTAGGAAAACTCCTACCAATCAAATAACCATCCCAAGAAGCACGGGGTTCATCGAAAGAATACCTTGAATCATCAAAACTCATCCTTCCAGCATCGAGTGAAAACCGAGGATCAGTATCACAGGACCTTCTCCCAAAACCATAATCAGCTATCTCCGATTGGGTATCCCTATAACGCCTTGAAATGGGTTTTCCTACAGGCAATGTACCCGAGTTTTCGCCATTGTTTCTCTTCTTCAGCTTCTGTTTTTTCCTCCAGTTATGCCATTTCTTACTAAAAACCGATGCAGCTGACCAAAAACTCCCTGCAATTTCCTTCAAATCCTTTCCCCCTGAACCCTTTTTTCCCTGCGAATCAAGATCTATATGATCTTTCATCGGCTTCAATATATCCCCACTCAACTCCTCTTCCACCACAATCTCCGGTTCCACCGGTAACTCCTCTTCAATTATTTCATCAGCCACATTTCCAAACTCTACACCATTTTCGAATTCGTCTTCTTCTTCCTCCTCCTCCTCCTCTTTAACCGGTCTACCAACAAACCCATCCCCAATATCATTCGCATTTTGATTTAGCGAACAAGTGGGTTTCCCAGTTTTCGTTTCGTCGTCGATAGAAAACAAAGACCAAAGGGTATTACGACCACGAACGTCACAGGATTTCCTTTGGGGTTCAAAAGCAGAAGTATTAAACCCCAACGCCTCGTTTTTCGAAGCAGAAAACGACTTAGTCCGACGAAGCTCAGGAAAAAACGAAGTGGGTTTAACAGGTTTAGGAGGAAGATTATTAACAACAACCGAAGAAGAAGTAGAAGAAACAGAAGGTTTAGAGAAAAGGGATTTAATAGCAGCAGCAGCAGAAGATGATGAAGTAGAAGGACGTCGAGAAGAAGAAGAAGGGTTATTATTGTTACTGTTGTTATCTAAGGTGGTGAGTCGTTCACAGAGACATTCAGGACAAAAACCGGTGAATTGTTCATCTGGGTGTCGGTCACAACTGAAGGAAGAACGCGGTGGTTGTGTCACCTGAGGTGGCTGTGGCGGTGGTTGTGTTGGGTCTACAGTGGTGGGATTCATTGGTGTGCAGCAATGCGCACTTTGTTCATGTTAAATACAGCATTGCAAAGAGCAATACTAAGAGATTACTAAGAAATTTGCAGAGAAAAAATGGAGAATTTGTGTTGAGAGAGTAAAGCAAAAGAGTGAAGAAGAAGAACAAGGAGAAGAGTAGAATTTGTTGGAAAAAGAGAAATTAAAAGAAATAAGAAAATTTCTCTCTCTCTCTATTTATTTTTCTTTCTCTCTCTATAATTCTCTTTTTTGTAAGATTATATTTTTTTAACTATACATGTAAAATGTGATATGACTTTTATACCCTTGATCTACATTGACATTTTTTGTTTCTCGAGATTTAAAAAAATTGAAAATGTGTTTTTATGATATTAATATGAAAAACATTGAATCTTATAATATCTTTTTTATATAATTTTAGATATTTAAGCATGAATTTTTAAAATTAGCTAAAGCTCTTGGTAAAAAGAAATTTCAAATCTAATTCAATAATAGAAAAACTATCACATAAATTGATATAAAGAAATACTTTCTAGGTTTCAATTTATTTGGTATAGCTAAATTTTGAGATTTAAATTTCTAAGTTTGACCGTGAATTTAGAGATACAAGATTTAATTATTTTTTAAAAAAATTCATATGTTTAAAAACTATGTAAAAATATATATCACAATAATTGATAACTTAAAGAAGGTAAAAAAACATATAAAACGATTTCACTAAAAAAAATGATTTACTCTTAAATATTAGTTGTGTATCATAAATTGGGACGGAAAAAGTAATTGATACCCTATACATCTTCCCATCCATTTTAGTCGTTGTGCTTATTAAAAATAATTGACTTAAAGTAGTTGTTATTTAAAAAATAAATAAGATGTAATTAATTATTTGTTTTTGCCTTTATATTTATGCAATAAATATAGATATAGATTTATTATTGTGATAAGAAAAATATATTAGTAAATTGAGATAAGCAAAAAAATAAGAATAAATTAATTAAAATTGCCCTTTTAATTAAGTGAATTGAATAAGAGGGAACGGAACATTTAATCTTTTTACACTAACACATTAATAGAGTTAAATGTCTATAGTTAATGTATGAGTCAATGACCTTAAATATTTAGGTATAACCTATTAAACCACACTTATTATGCTATTAATTAAGGCTCGTTTGCCTTGTTGTATAAGAAAATATACTTTTGACTTAAAATTTTACAATAGTAATGTATTTTTTGTAATCACAGAAAATAAGTTCATTAATGTTAAACATAGTATCACGGTTTCAAATTAAGTGTAACTAGATCGTATGAATTTTATTTTATGCAAAATATAATGTACTTTAAGAATATGTGGATTTTTTTTAAATTAAAAAGTTGATTTTTTCATTGGGTGTTCGATATTTATATTGGAGCATGATTTGGAATTGCGTTGGAAAGTCTCATATTAAGGATAAAACGCTTTCTTAATAAAGACAACTTCGTATTTAAAAAATTTCGAACCCAAAACTTCTAATTAAAAATGAAAAATAGTTAACACTAGTGACATTTCAATATGATGATTAAGCTAATACACATTTCAATATCTTCATCAATAATTATTTGTTGCATTTATTTATGATATAATAATTATTGTTTTCTATATCAAACTACATAGATATATTTTATTTTTAGTTTATTTAAAAAATAGTGATCGGTTTTAAAAATGATCTAATTTAAGCCTTTTATTTTACCTTGATATAATCTTTTGTATTTTTACTTATTTATTAGCAAATCAAAAGAGTAGTACTTTCTAACACAATATTAAATATTTATATATAGTAGTTAAATTTAAAATTTCAAAATATTAATAAAAATAAAAATTGTGTAGTGTAAAATAAAATGAGGAAATACTAGTTAGATGTATTAATTAGTACTAATATTTATTTACTTTTATGAGAACTTTGGATTTTCAAAGATTCCTGTCGAGATAAAAAGCAAAAGTAAATCACGCTTTCATCTTCTTTCGCTTTCTTTGCTTTCTTTTTTCTTTTTTCTTTTTTGGGCCTTTTTTTTTAATAATCTAAAAAGAAAAAAAACTATGCTATTTTTTCCCCTCTTTCTTGATTATAGTAAGAGCTTTTCTTTTTGTTTTTTGGGAGCTTTCTTTTTCAGTATGTTTTTTTGTATTTTAGTCACTAAATTTGAGTCCCATCATTGTTTTTCTTCTTTCATTTTTTTTAAGAAATAGTATTGAAAATATCTCTAAATTTGATACAGATTATTAGTTTCATCTTTGAAAGATAGACAATTTTAAAAATACTTTTTCACTTAATTAACTAAATTTAGATACACCTAAATTTGTCACATGATATAACAAATGGTCTCAAACTCTTGTAGGAGCATCAAGATCTTAATAAAAAGTTGAGAAAAGTGTTTTCTCTAAACTTGCGAGAATTTCATTGTGTATTTCACTCATATTGCAAGATCAAAAGTGTTATATTTTGTTAGTCAAATAAAAAAGTGTTTCTAAGATTGTTCAGAGAAGAAACTAATAATTCGCATCAAATTTAAGGATATTTTAAGTACTTTTATCTTTCTTCTTTTCCATTTACTACTTGTGGATTGTTATGTTTTTCACATGCCACTATCTTAATACACTACCCTATTAGAAAATAAGAAAGTAATGACGAATAAAATTCTGTAGTTAAACAACAAAAAATACATGCAAATTATGCAAGCTTGTTCCGCACATACATGCATATAATCTCATTTAGTATAGTAAAATTCTAAAGCATGAAGTATTAAATAATTATATGAAAGTTCACAAAATATTTAAAGCTCAACATACTTCAATATATTTCTTTAACGATACATGATACATGTTATATATATTCATCCATAATGACCCACAAAATCATCAATTAAATTCATCAAAAGTGTTTTTTATTTAGGAAAATTTTGACAATTTAATAATTATTTTATTTAGGCAAAATATTAGTTAATCAGCTTCAATGTATATAAATAAATTATTTTTTCCTCCAATAATTTGCATGTTGCTAACTATAATAATTCTTACGTTATTATTTCCTTTTTCATGGTTGAGAGGGACTGTCGTATCACGTTGCGCCCTAAATTTGCATGGCATATTATAGTAAGAGCGTAACATAATTATTTTGGGATAAAATACTAGGTTAATTAAAGTATTAAAATACCATACACAAATTTTGGCTACTTTTTATTGATGAAATCATGGCCACTAACGGTAAAAACAAAATCACTTTTAGCATGAAATTATTGTAATGGTCATGGATCAACTTACATTGTAAGAAAAAAGCTAAGTTAAATTGTTTAAAGGTAAAGGGGAAAAAGGGCTTCTAGCTGGTTTTGTGGGACTGACTTTAGGTTGAAATTGTTTACATGTACACAATAATTTACTAAACCAATCAATGTAAATGTAATATTTTATCAATTAAAGAGTCGATTTCAGTATAATCTTATAAGTGGAATCTGAAGTGTGATGTGTATGATGTATTACCCCTACAATGTGAAGATAGATAGATTGTTTTGATAGACTTTCAAATAAAATAAAGCATATAAAAATATAAGCATGCAAAGTAAATATAATATTGAATCAGTCATGCCGTAAACAATGATAAAGAGAAAAGTAAATAAAATGAAATAATGTGTAATACTAATATTGAAAAATAAGATAGAAAATAAAAATAACAATACTAAAAATGAAACTATACAAGTTTGACCTACTAATATTCTACCATAATCCTCGATCTTCATATCTTTTTATCTATGATCATTGTAATCAGTAAGCTGCAAATGAATCATGTCTTATCTAATCACCCCTCTTAAAAAAATTCGGTCCGAGCAACTTAATCAAGTTATATATAAGTTATTACTTTTAATTCATAATTTTAAAAATTAAATTATGTGATTTAATGTGGACATAAATATTTTCCCTTTGGCTGCTTGAAGGACCTTTTTGGTAGTACAACATTCTTTCAATATTGCCAAGTAATATATAGTACTTATATGAAAATAAATAAAATATATTAGAATAAAGTGGAGTATTGAAAAAGGTGTGGGGGTGGGGTAAAGGAATGAAAGAAAAAGTAGGGACTTGTCTGAAAAAGTCCAAAATGTGTCTCCTGGGGAGTCGCCAAAGAAAGGGAAATGACATATCTCACCCAAATACTTCCCATTTATACGAAATTCACCATATTCTCATTTCTTTTGCAGCTTTTAGTTTTTTGTTTTGTTTTTTTCGTACCGTATTCGATATTCGCATTAGAATTCGATTAAATTTAAATTTAAGTCCAATAATTTCACATAAAAAATAAACACTTCTTAATAAAGGTAATTTTATATTCACCAGAAATTCGAACTTGAAACCACTCATTTAAAACGAAGAAATATTCTCCCCTTCCGTTTCATTTATGCAAAGTCTATTTGATTATATGAAATTTAACGGAGAAAAACAAAAACCAGAATTTGTATCATCAAATGACTTATAATATTTAAATAATTTTTAAAATTTGTGAAATCAAATTATATAATAGTTGTTTAGCTATAAGACTCATGACATAATATATAAATATGTTTTTTTTTTAATTTAGCCTTATTGATATTTACGTTCTCTATTTTTTTTTTATGTATAAAAATTAACACTTAAACTTATATAAGTAAACATACACATCTTATGCGACTATTTTGAATATATCCTATATAACTTTAAACTTCTCAATATTTTTAAATTTTTTGTATTCAATCAAACACGTAAATTAAGACGGAGAGAGTATAAGTTTTGTGAGAGGAGACCTATACTATCACTACGTTACGCAGAGTGAGTGACATTGCTACTTGCATTGCCTTTTCTATATCTACTTCATTACTCTCTACAACCCACGTGTGCCTTTTTTTATATTTTGATATAAAGTTAAAGAATTGTGGTTTAAAATATAAAAAGTAATTAAAAATATCGTCAACATATTAAAAACAACTCAAATTTGATTCCTTTTTTATTTATTGGGTCACAAATCACAATTGTCTCAAACGTTAGCTTTTGAATTGAAAACCACGCTTCATTTTAGTTTTTCACGTGATATGTTTCAAAACATAAGATTAAAGAACATTTTGATACATTGACATAACTTTAATATAGAACCATATTATTAAAAAGATTTTTTTAATTTTATCAAACTCCGTGTAAAATCAAATTAGATACGAAAGGAGTATAAGTTATGAGAGTTGTAGGAGAGACAAGAAATAACAATGGCTATTATAGGCAAAAACATTTGTACTAGTGCTACTACTAGTGGACAACCAAAACCACTCACTTGTTATGTCATTTTCTTTTTAAATCTCGCGCCTTGTTCAATCCACTTCATTCTTCTCCCCCATTCCGTTTCGTTGCGTCATATATCATAAGGATCGAAATCAGATTTTATATTCGTAAGATTGATTGAATTCGTGTAATGTATACTAGGTGTTTTTTACGTATATAAAGAAAATCAGGACATAATTTCTCATGCTATCTTGTCAAGTTTGTCGTATCAGATTTGTCTATGCGTTTTACACCTTTTTGTTTTGCATAACTTGTGAGTTATTAAATAAAAGATATTTTTAATACGTTCGACATATCTTTAATTCAAGATCACAAGATTTAACGTATAAAAAAAGAACTTTAAAATTGAAGTGGGATTCTTGGAAAAGCTAGGGGGGTGGGGGTGCGGGGGTTGAATAAATGGGCCTTTGAGTTGTAGGAGGCCGCCGCTAAAGTCACGGCTTAAGAAGTAATTGGGCCCACATTCTTTTCACTTGAAACATCACGGGGGCCCATTTACTTTCATTTATTCACACCGTATATGGGACCCACATAGATGAAAAAAAATGTTATTCATCAAAGGGAATAAATAAAGTGTTTCTTTTTTGTTTCCTACGCGATGTTCGTTATCTGTATTAAAGTCAGACTAATTTAGTTTCGTGTCACGTATGAACTCATTCAAGAGAAATGTTCCTTAGCAAAAAATTTCATATTCAAAATTCAAATCTAAAATTTCTAATTAAACGAAGAATTATCCTAACTGCAGCACATTCTTTGAAGATAAATACGACTTTAATAAAACAGCCTCCCTCGTGTAAAGCCCTATCTGACAGGAGGGACATGCACACACACTTGTACATTTCATAATAGTATTAAAGAATCTTTTG
>JAJOOH010003951.1:0-47942 GCA_029582605.1 Solanum gracilifrons
TGGTCGACATTTTCAAATATTGAGTAAGAAATACTTTTACTTTCACGATACATATATATCCATTTGGAGGCTTATGTCAAATGATTTTATTCACACTAAATATAAGTGAGATTAAAAATCCAATATAATGTTACTATACATTAATTGATAATTTTACTTGTTACACAGAACGGACTTTACAGAAAGAAACAAAGTCAAATTATAACTTCAACAATTAGTTTTAAACTATAATTGTTGTCTTGCACATTCATTTCAAGTTCAACTATGATATCGCTTTAACATATATAAATATTAATTATCAGTTTGTATTTTTTTTCTCTTCTAATTCAATTTTGAATCCCATACACATGTTTTAATAATATTTATGTTTTGAAAGTATGTATTAACTGATAGGAATACACGTGCGACGCACGTGTCCAAAACTAGTATTATTATAAATGGGAAGCTCTTAACCTCAAAGTTGAATTACCATTTTGCCCTTATCTTACCCCTAAAATAAATTAAATATTAATATCTATTTAATTAAATATTAAGTAATAGTTATATTTAAATTCATGCATCAACCAAGATCTTAATGAATCATATATTCATGTACCTCGACTTAATATACAATCATTATATTCATGTACCTCAACTTAATGCAAGATCTTAAATGTGGGTAATTGTCATGATCCAATCCACCGGGCCGTGCGGGCACCCACTCTAACACCTAAGTAGGAGAACCCTCATATCCCAATAATTAAACAAGAGGAAATTTTAAGAAAAAATGGAAATAAAATATAATAACGACCTTTAACACAATTTTAGTAAGACTTGTAAAGTAATTAACACCCCAGGGATCTAGTCTAAACAGGTACAAGAGCTGCTAAAAGTACAAACTGGACATAATAAATAAAAAAATACAGCTTCCACCATGCGGAAGAAAAAGTAGAAGCTGCTGGAGAATTCTTATCTTCACCTAAGGAATCAACACCAACCTGCATCCAGACTATTCAAACGACATATAGCAAGAGTAGTATCACACGTACTGGTAGGCATCATCGGTCAACCCGACGCCCACCACATAACATAAGAAAACAACTAGTAAGATCATGCAATAAAACCCCTCGCTTCTCCACCTTTACCCTCTTTCGAAAACCAACGAATCACGCTAGTATTCTAACTACTAACCACCTTTCCGGTCAACCTACTTACTAGGTTCTTGATCATAGCTTAACCATTCTAACCCATAGAAAAGTCCCCAAATACAACTACAAGCATTCCAACTAACCGCTTACGTCAAACCCTTACTTCCTCTTCATATCACCCAGTCATGACCACATAGTACATTACGTCACACTTTCTAACCCCTAACCACAAATCCCTATCTCCAAAGTGAAATCCACCTAAGCACTTACAACACGTACACTACCCCTCACTCCTCGCCATTACCACACACGACACCGTTACTCGGACATTAACAATTCTTGAAACGTTGACTCCCCACCTCCGTATCACCTCCCGATTGGGTGTGCCCCTTTCGGTTCACTTTTCATCAAGATACATATCAAGTTTACTCAATCATAGTAGAACAATCAAACATAAGTCCTCATAGCCATAAAATAACTCAAGGAAATACGACATCAATTATCATTACGAACAAGGTACAATTTCACAATCCTCAAGGCATACAATTATGTCAACTCAGTGGTCCTCTCAAGAAACCTAAACCCAAACTGTTAGCATACCGGAACGTGGTACCCGATCCAAAGATTATACCGGAACGTGCAATCGATCTAAGTTAGTGTGTCGAAACGCAACACCCGATCCACAATCATAATCACAATGTATATCTTCACAAATCATACAACAAGAGTGATTCACAACATATAGTTCTTCGTTCATACTTATTACATTAAGGGTGATCAACAAGCATTGTTCACATACACGCACGTAATATACTGAAGCAAGAACAAATTCTCAACTCACAATCATCACCCAAACTACTCATCGACATATAACATGTAAGAATTACTTCACCCATACTTATCCCTAGTTCATCATCTAAGGCTTCTTCCTAGGATTTAATTGTGTTTCGTTCGTTGCACAAAGGCCTACACATAAAATATTATCGTTGATTTATATATATTACGCAGTGAGCACAAATTTATAACTACTCAATTCATAAAACCTAGCCTACCTGGGCGCCAAGCAGCTGCACAGAGTTTTAGGCTTCAAATCTTGTTTCCGAAACTCATGACAGTGATCTTGACCGGAAATCGTAATCCATCGACATCCTTACGCTAGAAATCTCTCTCTCCATCTTCCCCAAGCTTGGAGCAGCTTTTTGAGGGTTTCTAAGGTGTTTTACGACTAATTTATGTATTTTGGGAAGAAGGAGGAAATAAGATTTCACGTTATTTACATTCTGTCTCGCTTATCCCGCTCTGGCGCCAACTTACCCAGCCCTGGCGCCGCCGCCCTAACGACATTTGGCCCAGTAAATTCTCGAATTTTTGCTTTTCCTAATTAACGACGGTTTGGTTCGTTACAGTAATGAAGAGTATAATAACCTTCAATTTTAATTTGTAAGATACGTGGGGGTAATGAAGGATCTATCAAAGACACTCACACAATATTATTTATATTTCCTTCTTTCATCCAAATTTGTGTTCATCTTTCTTTCTACATTAGGTTAGTCTACATCAGTTGTAAAATTTTCATTACAAATTTGTAATTGTAAGAATTCTTTACTAATTCATTTATTTGTACTCTTTAAAATTTCATGCATATTCATCTTCTTTTTGTTGAGAAATATGTAAATTATCATAGTTACAAGATGAATATTCTTCAAGATGAAGTTGTATGATAATTTTTATTTTTCATATCTCCATCTTTTTGAGTTTTTAAATATAATTTCGTAATTGATTACTATATTTTTATATTCTTCATTTCTTCTATCTTTAGGATATAAATATAATCAAGGTAATCCCAATTATATTTATAATTAATAGTTTTGAGGGTAAGCATGTTAAATCCCACAAAATATTCTCACAACTAGACCTGTAAAAGAGTAAGTCTTTGATAAAGATTTATAGTTATGTATTTTTTGTTGTTTGATAATCATTTATCTTTTTTAAAACAACATGTTTGTACTTTTTTCTTTTTATATGTAATCTCAAATGCTTATAAAATCCATGTACTTAAACTATTACAGAGAGGTACAAAAATTAATGTACAAGTAAAAATAAAATAAAAAATAATGTAAAGTAAAAATTAGTGCAAATGTTACATTGAATTTTATTGTATTAGAATTCATATTTAATTTTTTTTATATACAGATCCTTTAATATATAGTTCAAGAAATATAATGTATCTGTTTTTAACATATATAGTCATGCTTTCTTTAATTTCTGTTTATTTTTTTTATGATTTTAGTTTTTTATACATATGAAACATTTTGTTTATAGCAAGTCGACTTCTAACAAAATGTAATTCAATTAATATGATAATATTATTGTCTATATATTTTAGTGTGATGTCTTTTATTATGGATGTTATGTCTTTATTTACTTTTCTTTCTTTTCCGTTTGAACTTGTAATTTTTTCTATAAATTTAATGTTACACCACCTAGACATTTTGTAATATTTTTCTTTATACGTACGCATCTTTTTTATAGCCAATTTCTTTTTTGATTATTAAAACTACATTTAGTTTTTAAAATATATATATTAATTCCTCTGATATATTAAAAGATTTTTCTTCATGAAGCTTTAAAAATAGCAAACCTCCAACATCTGACATAAAATTTTCATGCTATATTTTGTGAATAATTATATTCTTATGTGAAATTTACATACAAAATGACTTAACTTTGAACTTAGCGATGAATATATGTACGCTCCACTATGATATATTTACTTATATAAATTAACTTTTCTAATGTCAATTAGGGGACAAACGTGCAACGCACGTTCCAAGGATTAGCTAATAAAAAAGTATGTGATATGAATTAAGACGGTGAAATATTAAAAGTTGTTAATATTTTAGTGGCAACTATTGACATTGCTTTGGCATTTCAAAAGGGAATATTAGATGAGTCGTCCATGAAACTTCACTTCCAACAACTAACAACAAACCCGTTGTGCTATCACAAGTGAATTCTGAGGATAAAATATATGCAAATTTTATCGCTATTTTCAAAGGATAAAATATAAACAACGAGATGCTTATGATCGTTCAACATTCCCTACGACATTGTTTTTTTGGAGAAAGGTTCTAAAGTGAACTTCTTAGTCCAAGAGTATGAACTCTTTTCATTCACGAGCATCCATATCTCAGTATCCTTAGTACCATCCTCAACGGAGACCAACATATCGCAAGTGATCCCCTCAAAACCATAAGCTTTCTACGAACAAGTTGGCTATCAAAACCACTATCATCAGGAACATCCATAAAAATTGAATTCTTCCTTAATCATATCAAAGTAGATAATAAATTCCACCTTGCCTGTAGCCAGCCAATACACAAAACCACTCACAGAAACCTGAGGTCTCGAAGATCCAGTTAGGCTAAGAAGAGTGAACGGTACAGTTTTTCATGAACCTAAACTCAGAATGAGAATATTACATTCTCATAAATAAAATAATATCTCTTAAGACAAAAGTAGACATTCTAATTTGGACAATTACTACTTTACTATTTATGGGTCCAGGTGTCCAGCCAATTATCTGTAGACTGGAGTTTGACAATTTTCCAGTCATAGTTAAAATTTTAGAATGTTAACAATAGCACTAATGGCAAAGCTAAAACGACTGTTGAGGTTAAAAAAAGTTCTGAACCCAAGAAAAGTGCTAAAGTTAGTAAACCAAAGGATGATGAGCAACATAAGGAAGAAGAGAAACAAGGAGGATATAGATAAGGGTGATCGATCAACAGGGGATTTGGCTGCATCATTATATTTGAAAGTATGGCTGGCATGTCTACAATGTATCCGAATGGTACAAGTTTTTTGATTGCTAATGACAAGGCTAAAATGTTGGAGGATGATGAAGCGCTTAGATTTGATAGCGGACCAATTAGGTAGTCCTGTTATTGTCCGCGAGGAACTACTATAGAATCATTATTCGAGGCTAATTAACATAAATTTAGTCTTGTTTATAAAATTGTGAAATAACTTAGAGAGTGTTGTCCCTTGCTTGTGGCCATTGATCATATAGGGGGGGACTATATGAACTTTTGTAACATGTAATCAAGCTTATAATAATAACATACAGTTTCTTTGTCAAAATTAGAAATTGAACACTAAAGTTGGACAAACAAAATTTACATAAACTAACTATAAGAAACATCAACAAAAAGGACTAAGAAGCAGAGCACAAAAACTCCTGATATTGTTTCAAAAACTGATCCTAGCTAGTTAGTATTGTCCACAAAATTAGCTGAAATTGTCCAAGTAGTATACCAATTCTTCAGAGCAGCATATCTTGTAAATGCGCGTTAGACTGCCAAGATTGTTGGTCCAACAATAATGTTCTCTTACTCTCCCTATTTGCATCCAATCTATCATTCAGAGGCACGTCATCTAACAAGGCTTCTGTAAGGTCATCAATAAAGCTCGATTTTTCTGTTTCACAAAGTGTCATAGATTCTTCTTGTGTCTGACTCTTCTCCAACAATGTGTAACCCATATCGAACATTTCAGGCAAGTTATTTTCTGGCATAAAAAATTCTTTAATTTGAAAAAAAGGCGCAGTTTGCCCCAACAGACCATTCGCTTCACCGGCAGCCTCTTGAGTGATCTGCACGTGATGTTGATTAGATTCTACTATTGCTTGTTTAGAAAAATCAAAAGCATTGATCAGCTTATTGTCCAGATTCATCAATACATCGGCATCCATATATTCAGCCAAAGTACCATATATTTCAGGCATAGTTATATTTGACTTGACATTCGCAAAGTCAGGAATCATATGTTCTTGAATCGGAGAAAAAGTATTTAGCTCCCAATTGTTCCTGATTGCAGAGTCCCCACAACCAGTTAGAAGTCCAACACAGTTTGTATTATTGGCTTGAAGTTCCGAATATGCATTACAGTCCTCAACAATAAAACCTTGCTGCAGGTGTGCTGGTTCCTTAGGCAGATTATTTTCTGGTATTGTGTTCTCAAATTCCAAAACACCATTTCCTTCACCAGCAGCTTCTTGAATTTGCACCTCAACATCATCAACTTCCATCGCTGGATTTTCAAATAGAGCATTGATCTTCTCTTCATCTGATGAAGACTCTTGAATTTGCAACACTGGTTCAACAATATTGATAGGAGTGATCGCCTTATATTCCTGATCCATCCTCAGCTCAACAGAATTTACCCCTGAAAACACTTCTGTATCCAACTTCTGTTCATCAGAAAAATCCACAACAGCTGGACTCACATTACTACTTCGAGAAGGATTTGCAGAATTTTTCGTTTTTATAGCACAAATACAATAATCTCTAAAATTAGAGTTTTTGAACTTTTTAAGAATAGCTTCGCAAAAAACATATTCCTTCATGAGCCACTTTCCATCATCGGGACAACACATCTTAGTATCATAATTGAGACTCTTCTTGCGTCCCATATTCAAAGGCTTGCTCTGTTTACTCCTAACCCATTTCCCCTTATCTTGCTGTTTCCAAGTCCCAAGATTATTACCTACAACTCTGCAAAATCTCTTATCACTTTTATTCTTCTTATGCCTCGGGGAAATAAAGTATCGAAAAATATTAGTATCCCCATCGTCTTCTCCCCCACAATAGCGCCCATAGCCATAAGTTACCCATGGTTCTTGTTTGTAAACATCACACTCCGTAATAAAACCATTGTCACACAAATCTTTTTGAGCGATAAACCTAAGAAGGTATGTGAATAACTCTGAATCTCTTGGATGAAATCGATACCCTTCTTCTTCAAACTCCATCACTCTTTCTTGTATATGATATATATTTTTCAAAGATGGAAGAGAGTATATATGGGGGCTGAGAGAGAGGTATATTTTATACAACAAAAAGTAATAAGGTTGAAGGGAATGGGAACAATTGTACGAATCAAGTATATTTATAGGCATAGTTAGTCAATTCTTGGCTTGATCGGAAACCCGATTGGTAACAAATTAGGAAAATAAATATTTAGAAACTTACCGCTGTAATCCGTCAGGTGTGTATAGTTAATATAATTATCTGTTTAAATAAATCATTAGCTAATTATCAAATACTATAGTTTTTTGAGCTAATTTAAAAAAAAGTACAATTAGATAACAGAAAACCCAATTGGTATTAACTTCGGAAAACTAATAGTATTTAGTAACTTACCATATCCAACAATATAACAATATTTGGAAACTTACGGTTATTTTTATTTTACTAGTATATATGTACACATGAACCCCATAAATAAGTTAAAATTAGAAAAAAAAACTCATTAACAAATTTTTACGAGAAAACTTAATTTATGAAACAAATACTCTTTACAAAAATTTGACATTACAAAATAAATTATTTTTTAATAAATAATAGAGTTGAATGTTTCAGTTTATTATTTTTGTCTTTTTAGTGCAGTTTTCTTAACTTTGTAGGTTCAGTTATCCACTGCTTATAAATCTTACTACTACTTTGGTCTAGTTTGAAATTCTTGTTCATTATTTTATCTAGAGAAAGGAGTTTGCTGAACATAAGAGACCTAAAGAGAAGAGGAACTAAATACGTATAACTCGAATATACGTACTAACGTACATCTAACATACTAATGTACTAGAACTCTACATCCTTATCCTCATCAGAAGGACCACGAGAAAAAAAAAGTAGTTTACTGTTGTATTGTTGTTGAGCTTTACTCGCGATTCAACTAAAACTAATAAGGACCTGAACTGAATGGAATGCCAAATCTCTCACGCAGATATCTAAAGAATGAAGAATCGGTACTAAACAAAAGCGAGTTGTTATATTCTAGGTGTTTTGATGATCCTCACAAATGCAGGGACCAGATCTCTGGCAGAGTGCTCTCGTCCACTGCACAACTGTAAAACTATCTTTACAGTTGTCGTGTCAGGATGGTTGGTGAAATGTGCAGCGTACTTCACCAATAGGAAGGGCGGACGAAGTTGTTTGTTTCAGTGGTCAAAACCCTTGTTGGTAATTGATATATACAACAATAAGCAAACAACATTATTCATTCAAAAAGAGAGAGAGCTAGCAAGTCTTTTCAAGAACTCAAGCATCAAAGAACACAACAAGGGACCTGGTCCCGAAAAGATTGCGTACGTGAAAAGGACGAAAAGACAGCTCTCAAAAAGCTGCCAACTCCGATGTAGTTGGTGCACAACTTTTCAAGAACAACAGGCTCTCATCCAATGGTTTTGTCCCATGGGTTTGTGTCCATTTTGATAATAGTCTCTTCTCCAAACACAAACCCAAGTTTTGGCAAACAAAGTTGTGAATTTCTGAAAATTCGTAAGCTCAAAAAGAAAAGGCCATCTTCAAGGAAGAACACTACTCATGCTCAACAAAGGGACCTGATAGAGTGCTAAAACGTCTTTGTTGTAGTTTGAGCTTTGTGGCATATGTGCTTAAATTGTAAATCTATTCATGTGTTATAAAGGAATTAGATAATTGTTTTGGTTCAGTCAAAAAGTCTTAATCAGTTAAAGTTGATTGATTTAGTGGGCAACATTGTTGTTGCTTAGTTGAAGTCTAAATCATCTAGAGTTAGGTGGTTTAGTGGGCAACATTGTTGTTGCTTAGATGAAGTCTAAATCATCTAGAGTTAGGTGGTTTAGTGGGCAACATAGTTGTTGCTTATGTTGAAGTCTAAATCATCTAGAGTCGGGTGGTTTAGTGGGCAATAGAGTTATTTCTTAGATCTTTCTTTGTAGTAGAGTTGCTACATTGAGGGGGAAGAGATTTAGAGGTAAATTCTTAGGTTACAAGAGTCTGTAATCTGAATCATTGCTCCGTTTGAGTGAAATGGAGTTTGGGTTGAAATCCTGTGAGTACAGGTTGTGGTTTTCACCGCCCTTGAGCAAGGGGGTTTCCACGTAAAATCCTTGTGCATATTTTACTTTTGACTATTTACCTTATGCATTTATTTCAGTTACTGTTCTTGCTGAGTCAACCTGGTCCGTTGACGTATAGTGGACGCGTACATTCCATCACGAGTGAAGTGAGTAAGCACAGAACAAGCTAAATAGAAAATTGTAGCAACAAACTACTAAGGAAATGTAACACCCCAAAAAAATTTAGAGCTAAAACTCGAACCGTTCTTCATAGTGAGTGAGATTTTTGCAAGGAATTTAAAATTTCTTGAGTATTAAGGTCACTAGATGTTGCAGCTTGAGTTCTAAGAAGAACCTAAGAGAAAAGCATTCAAGTCATTCCTAGTTTTTCTTAAGTTTTGGGTCAACTTCAAACGACCATAACTCCTAGTACAAGATGAGTTAGGTGAGATACAAGATAGAAAATTAAATCCCTTCGAGTCCTCTTTCCAACGCCACCGAGTTTTCTCAATTCCGAGCTTTGAGTAAAAAGTTATGACTGATTTACTAACGTCGCGCAAACCTGGAAGCAGCTCCGCGACGCGGAGCCAACACGGACCTCACTGCCTAGTTAAAGATCTTTCCGACTCCCAGCTCATTTTAATTATTTCTTTAAGGGTATTTTAGTCCTAAAAATCCTTAGGAGGTCATCTAAATTGCCCTAAACGAATAGAAAATCAATTTTCACAAATCAAAACCTTCTCATTCACTCCAAAGATTCTACGCTCAAGAAAATCAAGAAACGCTAAGGCTAGGGTTCATCTCTCAAGATTTTCCTTCAAGTGCTGCAAGAAGATGGTTCTTTCAGGTATGTAAGCTTCCATAGTGTTGGGTTTGTGCACCCACACGCCAATCATGTTAATTTCAGCTTTAAATTCGTTCTAAAAGTCGACGCTTTGATGTTCTTGTTATGTATTCATGAATTTGCTTATGTTCTTGAATTGGGCTGAGATTGAAGAGTTCTTGAGGTTAAAGTGTCAATTTATAGAGTTGATAGAGTTAGATTCTTGTGTTCTTGTGTTGGGTATTTAAATCTAAAGAGAGATTGAGAAAAAGAATCGAAGTTAAGCAAATTGGGGTTAGGAAACGAAGAAGAAATTTCGTCGGTCGAAATTTGGAACCCCCTCCGCGTCGCGTAGCCACTTCCCAGATTTGGGAATTTCTGTTTCGCGTCGCGGAGCTGACACGGAGTGTTCTGCCTCAAAAGACGTTTTCGAAACCAAAATTTTAAAAGTCTCGCTGCATCGCGGACCCACTCTCAAATATTGATTTTCAGTCTTTTCTCATGTTTAGTTATCTAAAATCATTCCTAACATGATCATAACCTTGAATTCATAATTCAAATTCAAGATAGAGATGATAGTTAAGTTTTGAGAATTTTTGAACATTCTAAGAAAGTCCCTTTGAGTCCTTTTGTGGAGTCTTCTACAACTTCTAGTAGCTTGTTTCAAGACTCGAGCAAGTGAGTATGAGAATGTATTCATGAGTCTATTTTGTCATCACGAGATCCTTCATATCATAAAACATAACTCTTGAATTCATAATTCACATTCAAGAGGGAGTTAAGAGTAGAGTTCAAGAAAACCTTTG
Organism: Solanum gracilifrons; assembly: GCA_029582605.1. Lineage (NCBI taxonomy): Eukaryota > Viridiplantae > Streptophyta > Magnoliopsida > Solanales > Solanaceae > Solanum > Solanum gracilifrons. Next base: position 10,639 of record JAJOOH010003951.1, read on the forward strand.
AGTTCAATTGTGAATCCTTTGAGATCAACTATCAAGTTGAACTAAGTTTTGAGGAAGTAATTCAGAGAATGAGCAGCGTCGTATACATGAGTTCCATATAGTTATTTAGACCATCGAGTCGAGTTGTTTTATGCCCATAATTTCACATGAACTTCGTAAGTTGAGCTTCCTTTAGAGAAGTGGTATCTTCAAATTCTAAGCCTTTAAGTGTTGAGTTCCTAAATCACTTTTGAGAAGCATCTTTGAGTACTTGAGTTGAATATTTCATGCTCATATTTCCGCATGAATATTATAAGTCGAACAGTCTTAAGATGAGAAGTATCTTTGAGTTATTGAGTTGAGTAGTTCATGCTCATAATTCCACATGAACTATGAGTTGAGCATTCTTGAAATGAGTAGTATCATTGAAGTTCTTGAGTTCCAAGTATTTGAGTTCTATATATGGTTATTGAAAACCTTGCATTGAGTCGTTCAGGTCCATCATTCGACATGAACCACATTTTAAGAAGTCTTTTACAAACGTTTTACCTTTGTTTTAAGACTTAAGTTTTGAGTAAAGTAAAGAGTAAAGAGTTGAGTTCATTTCTCAAAAGTTATTAGGGAATTAAGTATTCCCAAACAAGTTTATAAATGTTTTCACATTTGAGCAAGAAAGGAACTATGATTTCCAAAAAAGTCTTTGGGCTAGTTTTCAGAAAAGGGAACATCGATTCCAAGAGAGCTTTTAAGCTAAGTTTTTGAGCAATTATCTCAAACTAAAGAAAGAGGTGTTTAAAACACATATAAGCTTTAGTATATTTTGGGAGTAGTATTGAGCACCAAATTGGGGACGCGAGTTCATATTAACTCAAATCTCCATAAGAACCATGTGGCCAACATGGGATTTAATGGGTCATACTTTTTAGATAATCACGTAAGTTAAGCTAGTGGATCCACTAAGTTAAGTTAAGGTCCTATACTGATGGCAAGGTATAGGATGGTCCTTGGCAGCGTGAGGTAAAATATTGTATCATCACTATAGCTCTTAAGTGATAGTTGTCGGTTAGAGAAACTCCCACAGAAGTTATTGTATTTTTATATACATCAGTTTATTGTATTTTTACATACATTTCAGAGTTATGTTGTATCCTTGCATACACAGAGTTTACAGTATGTTCTTAAACAATTTATTTCTTTATATTGCACTTATTTTAAATTGCTTTATATTGAAATGAGTTCAGTCATATTGAGTTGAGTATCCAGAGTTGAGTACCCAGAGTCGAATAACATATCTTTGAGTTGAGTATCCTATCTCTAAGTTGAGTATCTTATCCTTGAGTACTTCTGAGTTGAGCAAGTTTGAGTAGTTTTGAGTATACTTGAGTATTCCTTGAGTTGAGTAAGTTTGAGAAGAGGTAAGTATGTTTCTTTTTTATCAAGTTTCAAACTTATGTTTATGCTTTAGAATTCCTCTTACATGCTCGTAAATTCCACGTACTGAGCCATTTGGCCTGCATCTTCTCATGATGCAGATAAAGGTATTCAGGGTCATCAACATGAGCTTCATTGATACATCCAGAAGTTCGAGTTAGCTATGGTGAGCCTCCTTGTTTCCGGAGGATTTCATTTACTTTTTAGTTTAGTCAGGATGTCGTGGGTCTTGTCCCGACTTCCATCTTTTAACAGTTAGAGGCTTCATAGTTAGTCAGTATAGTTGAGAAGTCTGTATTATTCATTTATTTTATTAAATGTTTTAAAGACTTAAGTGCCTATTTTATGGCGAGTTGAATATTATTTTTATATTTAGAGTTTTTCATTTGAGTTAAAGCTTTGTATTTAAATTTCATGAATTTTATTCAGATTTTAAGCTTATGTATGCTTAAGTTAGTCTTCCGCTTGTAGTCAGTCAGGACGAGGGTTCGCTTGGGGACCAACAATGGTCTTCGAGTGCCGGCAACGTCCAGGGTTTAGACTCGGATCATGACAGAAAATAATTGTGTTAAAGTTTCAAACATAAATATATTTTCAAACTCTATATTTTCGAAGATGCAAGTTTTGAAATAATTTAAAAGGTAATAGTGGAAAGTAGTCTTTAAATTATGTCCTTAAAGTTTATTTTCTTTCTTAAGGTGCATCATACCAATAATTCACTTCATATGAACTAAGAATATATAAGAAGAATTGTAATAAAAAATATTTTTTTAACTAGTTATTGAAATGGGAAATTTGTTTTCATTCAAGGAAAGAGGTCAAGTTTTTCAAGACACATTGAAGAATGATTTTGGAGTAAGACCTAGGAAAGACCTGTCTTGGCTTTTTGTTAATATCAAAATAATAATCAATAATTTTTTTTATCAGTTTATTGATACGTCAATAAAAACAAAAACTTTTCACTCAGTCTCAGATTATGTAATTAAATTTGATTGGATACGAAATGTAAAAAATATGAAAAGAGGCAATGTTTCAAAACTATTCTTAAAAGTAGTATATCTTTATAGACTTGTTGTCAAATAAGAGAATCCAACATGCGTGAAATACTGACAGTGTCATTAAAATTTTGTAAAATACGGATATATGTCTTTGGTTAGATTGATTAAAAAAGAATGTACGTATAAATTGAGACAATAATGAGAGTACTAAAAATTCTTATTATTTTAGTGGCAACTATTGACATTGCTTTGGCATTTCAAAAGGGAATATTAGATACGCCAATGAAACTTTATTTCCAACAACAACATCTCCATTGTATTATTACAAGATTGAATATATGTAAATTTTATATTATTTTTTTCCGAAGGGTAAAAGGCATTTTCAATAAACCTCGACTAAAAAAATATATTTTACAAAACAAGTTTAAAAGGAAAAATATATATAAAATAAAAAAGATGAGACAACTTTCAAAGAAAAAAATATTGATAGTTAAATAACAAACATAAAAACAACAATAGTAATAAAGAGTATGGTAATAAAAAAAAATAGAATGCTAATGGTAAGGAGAAGAGAGAGCGCATAAAATGCTCTAAAATAAAATCATCTCCCCGCCTCTCAAAGAATGAAATCTCTTTGACTTTGTACTAATTTTCTATCCTAATCTCAATCTTCATACTCTCTTATAGCCTTGGTGCGCTGGAGGTGTTGTCTTATCTAATCACCTTTTCCCAATTCTTCCTTGATCTATCTCTTCCTCTCCTTAGGCTATTATTGTCAACTTCTCACACCTCCTCACTAGGCTGTCTCTGTTCCTCCTATTCACAAAATGTCTTGATCATTTTAATCCCACTTTCCGCATCTTGTGCCAAGAAGGTCACACCCACCTTATCCCAAACAAATTTTCTTAATATTTCTTCTCCTAATATGTTCATACATCCATCTAGGTATCTTCATTTCCTCTACCTCTTCATCTATTGGACTTGTGAATTCTTAATTGACCAACATAGTAAGAATCGCAAACATAAAAACAACAATAGTAATACTATTGAAGAATAAGGTAATGAACAAAAAATACAATGCTAATGGTAAGGAGAAGAGAGAGCACATAAAATGCTCTAAAATAAAATCATCTCACCGCCTCTCAAAGAAAGAAATCTCTCTGACTTTCTACTGATCTTCTATTCTAATCTCAATCTTCATACTTTGTTATGTCCATGGTGTGCTGAAGATGTTGTCTTATCTAATCACCTTTTCCTGATTCTTCCTTGATCTATCTCTACCTTTTCTTAGGCTATTATTGTCAACTTCTCGCACGGTCACACCTCCTCACTAGGCAGTCTCTGTTCCTCCTATTCACAATATGTCTGGATCATTTTAATCCCACTTTCTGCATCTTGTTCCAAGAAGGTCACACCCACCTTATCCCAAAAAAAAAAATCTTAATATTTTCTCTCCTAATATGTTCATACATCCATCTAGACATCCTCATTTCCTCTACCTCTTCATCTATTGGACTTGTGTATTCTTAACTGACCAACATATGATCGATCTGACCACCACTCTATAAAGTTTATCTTTCAAGCCTTGGCATGACACATTCTTAGGACAAAAAATGGCACAAAAATATTTCTAAAATTGTGCTGATCATCATTGCCCAACAATTCTATTCAGAACTAACATTTGGTGAATCCAATAAATAGAAAACCTGTTTCAAAATTTCAACATCTACTGCAATCAATAAATGGACACAACAATATTTCTAAAACAATTCTCCAAATATAGCAGATTCATAAGGTATTCTGGCATTTCCACAGAAATGCACACAGTAAAACCAATCAAAGTTCAGGAAGTTGATCAAAGTAATTAAGGAAAACAATTGAAAACAAACAACAAACCAGTACTTAATAACACGATTACTCTATCAAAAGTAGTAATCACAAACTTGTTTATTTCAGTATCTCAAGCCTGATTCATCTTCAAGTTCCAAGCTCTCAAAATAGCACCCATGCACTCCCACAAACGATGCTAAATCTTGTTCCTTTGGTACATGAAAATATTCCATCATTTTGGTAACCAGATCATAAGAGTAGACTTGTCTGAGACCACAAAGATGAGTTTTTAAAACAACGACGAGAAGCTTATGATAGTTCAACATTCCCAACAACATTGTTTTTCCGGAGAAAGGTTCTAAATTGAACTTCTTAGTCCAAGAGTATGAACTATTTTCATTCACGAGCATCCATATCTCAGTATCCTTAGTACGATCCTCAACAGAGACCATCATCGCAAGTGATCCTCTCAAAACCATAAGCTTTCTGTGAACAAGTTGGTGATCAAAACCACGATCATCAGGAATATCTATAAGTTTGAATTCATCCTTAATCAGATCAAAGCAGATAACATCTTCCACCTTGCATCCAGCCAGCCAATACACAAAACCATTCACAGAAATCTGAGGTTCCGAAGAACCAGTTAGGGTAGGAAGAGTGAATGGTACGGTTTTCTATGAACCTGAACTCAGGGTATAAACCCAAGCAACTTTCGTTGATTCATCATCCCTCGACATATGAAAAGGGACTTTCAAAATTTTATATTTATTGCTTTGTTGATGAAACCCGAGTTTTAGATGAGTAAATTTGGAGCACTCAGGGTATATTGATGCATTTGTATCTACGATTAGCGGGATTCCAGAGGATAACTACTGGTGAGGTATAGATATCCTTCATAAAACAAATGAAGCCATTGTAGCTAAACTCGAATCTCACCCCACCAACAAAAGGTGAATACAACTGCTGCTTTATAGGGAAATAATACTGTTCAATGTTGCGTGAAACAGGATGAAGATTGAGTGAAAAAACTTCAGGCCGGAAGCAGCTAATATAATTTTTTGTGGTAAGAGATAATGACAGAAGGAATACGAGAGAATTGATGAGTGCTGTGCATTTTGATAAAATTAGGGCTCTTGATGAAATTATACCATGATTTTGCGACACACTTAAACCGGAGCAGCGATCTGACCGGAAGCCCAACGAGTATCAGTTCCATTGCATCTTTGGGCAAATTGCAGTTTATAACTGCATAATCTTCTTCTTCTTCATTGTTGTTTTGATCCGCCATGGAATTAACCTACAAAAATCAGTTCACAAGTTCAAATTTAGGATAAAATGTGGCTGGGTGGAACAACAGTGTTGCTATATTCCAGCCAGCAATCTATCTAGGTATCTATGCTAACACTACTGGAAAAAATATATATATACTAACATTAGCTTGAGACTTAAAATTACGAATATACCCTTATTCCAGTTTGGTAATAATGAATTTAAATTTAAAGCCCTATAATATAGGCGCTAAATAAATAAAGGGCGGGCGCCGAAAAATATTTACATTCACTTTCTTACCTCGTAGCAATAAAAGAAACTATGAATTATCAAAATAGAAAAATATTGTTCAACAATGGAGAAAATAAGGCAATTAAGCCACTGTTCTTTTTCCTAATGCAAAATGTGCAACTTTCTAGATCAGTGTGTCATTCCTTGAACAAGCTCAACATTTGAATGAGTAAACCACTGTACACATACAGCGGCAGATGGTTAGATGACAAAAAATTGATATGAGAATTACATAGCTTACTCACTAAGACTAGGTGACTAAAATTTGAAGAAATAGTGAAGAAAATGGCAACCCACCACTAGATTATGAAGCAGCTCCAAGGAGAAAAAAAAGATCAATAGTGGATAAATCAATTCTGCAAGATAATGATGAGCTTGCTAATAACATCACAGACTTAGCAGTAAAATGCTTGAATGAGGATCTGAATGAACACCCAAATATGAAGGAAGTCTATACCAACTTGTCCAATTTGGTTGGAACAACAACATCTAATAAATCAATTATGCAAGAACAATAAGGAAGACCTTACCATCTTGTCCAAATATAGTAACTCAAACATGTAAAGCTCCATGTATAAGCAGAAAATCAACATTTTGTATTTTGTATTAGCAGAATATCGGCATGAGTATGCTATAAATGTCTGCAATTTCATCTTTCAAATTATTCTACTACTATTGGACTAGTCACCTAGTGTTACCTAGAAGGACTACAATGTAACATACCTAAGGCAATAGCTTCAAAATTCGGTATAACGAGGATATAGATTTGGAGAAAGACATACCTGACATAATCCCAATGTTCTTCCTCGCAGAAACATGGCCTATAACAGATGCAAAAAGGAGGGATGTTTTCAGTATATCTATGATAGTGTTAAAGAAGGGAGGTTTCCACAGCTCACTACAATATTATGAAAAGCAACTTTAAGATAACACATTAAAACAATCACGAAAATAAATAGCGTAAGCTTGAGACGAAATAACAGAAACTTGGCTGGAAAAACCAGTAGCTTCTCTGATTATGTTTCGGTGTTGCTGGGTACCCTTCTCAAGAATCTCAACGATAAGAACCAATAGCTTCTCTGATTATGTTTTGGTGTTGCTGGAGAGAGGATTCACTTCAGCGTAGCAAGTACAATAATACATGAAAGTTGTAACCATATATTATTGAACCTCAGAATCATTGGTCTAATTTGTCTACACTAAAATTTAGAACCATATAGATTATGGAATGTGCAACGTGAATTTTGGGGACATACCTATCTGTTTTGTCCGTTCAATTACAACTTTCTTGCTAATTATTGTTTTAGTACTCTAAACCCCTTTCGGGAAGTAGGTGTACTAGCTTATTCACTAATTAGAGTGCTGCACTACTAGCATACGTGACCAAATAAAAAAGTATATATAAAATGTTTAGCCTCCCTGAAATTTTAAATGAACAGCAGAAACTCTTGACCTCAGAACTCAAGATGCAGATGTAATGATCGATAATTCAACCAAATATATGTTTTTGATCCTAACAAAGAATCTGATTTGTATGCATTACCCATTACCTCATCTCAGAAAAGAAACAAGAAAAAGAAGAGGGCACTTTCAATACTCTTCAGTTCCAAGCATATGTTAGCTTAACGATACCAAGGTAGGCTTCTGAAGTCCAACATATAGTATACTGATTTGTATGCATTACCCATTATGTTTGTTCCAAACTATTCTGTACTGTATAGAAGCCTACAGATATATGTTTGGACTTTAAGAGCTATATTGCTTGCTGTTCATCAAAGTATTATTCTAGCATTTGGATTACATGACATGCTTAAAGGCTTCGTCGGTTTATTTGGTTTTCCTAAGCCCTACATAGACACATGGACTTGCATCAACTAGCTGCCTGTTCCTATTTGTTTTGACAGGGATTTGCACCACCAGATACTTCACCTTCCTATCCCAGGTATCAAGCTCGAATATCTTAAATGGCAATTGCTTGGTCGGTGTGAGTCTAATATTGTAACTGTAACAACTCAAGTTACCACACAAAGAGGATATATATATATTAATCGTTGAAGAACCCCAAAATACAATTGAGAAATGGAAACAACAAGCAAGTAACCACTAGCGATTCCTTAAAACGAAACTCAGAATGTAATCAAGGGGAAGAAGATCAGAAATTACAGAGATGGATAGAAGGGGATGAGAAGCTTAGACTAAGAAGGGAGATGAGAGGAAACACTCTTTTCTTTAACAATTTCCATAAGTCCAATTTGCTCTCCCAAGTCGTATTTATCAACCCGAATCCCAAACATAGTCTGGCCCAATTGCTTGTTCTCGGCCCAATAGGTCTTGCCAGCCCAACAACTATTTGTGTGATCTTGGTATTCCTATTGGGTTGGACTTGGTTCATAACAATACTCTCGTCCTCAATAAGAACCTTGTTCTCAAGGTTCGAGTAGAGCCACACGGACAATATAACATTGAATCTTCCAAGACTCAAGTGTGTGTAGAGAGCTGCAATAGTGGTGTGAAGTATAAACCAAACACTGTCAACTTGCAGAATTGAGGAAACAAATTCATTGCCTTCAAAGAATTCCATATTACCAAGAATCATAACAAAGGCCACAACTCTAAACAATTTCATCTGCTCTCTTTTGCCAAGCCAAGCAATTTCCAATACCTTTGTTATATTAACAGAATCATGAGCAGAAGTAATACATGCTATTATTTCATAGCAATAAGATTGGTGGAGATAAGAAAATGATTCAGGATCCCTCAATCTACACTTCTTGTTTACCTCCATAGGTGTTTCACAGAGAAGGGAGAGATAATGATGTTTCTGTTGAAGAATTATAGCAAGAAAGGATTGAGAGCTTGCGAGGAGAGGCAGTCGCATGGCTGCACCGGATGTTTTTCTAAGCTCTGCAAGCTGAATCTGTTGTGCTACAGTGCGCTCTTCAACAAGTCTATGGCCACCAAAATGGGCAAGATAGCACATAAGTCTCGTAGTAGTTGTAAACTTCCCCCAACTACTCAAGATAGAATTACTTTTACTCTTCTCGAGCATTGACTTGTGAACAACATAAGCATCAACAATTGAAGCATTTTTCACCAACTCAAGCTCACTTTCCATCGCTATAAAACTCCAATGATCATTTTCACAAGTTTGTAGTGCAGACAATTCATATAGTGAGAAAATGGGAGGGCAGTCAATAATTTTATCACCAGGATCCAAAATGTCATGCATTATCAACATAAGGAATTCATCAACACCATATCCAACAAGAATATACTCAAATTCAAGGACAGGACCTGTAGCATAACTAGCCGGTACACCTTGAGTGCCAAAGAAAACCATGATCTCCTCAAGCGTAGAGAAATTACGCAACTCCTGATCAATCAAGTTTGTCATGGACTTAATGCAACCTTGTATCCATTCAATACAAACAATTGGTGTAACTTCTTTCCCTTCTGGTGCCATTTTCAGTGCACTAGCCTGCTCACTTATTTTCTTTCGTATGAGTTGTGCTAATAATCGTTGCGGGAATCGAAATAACTTGGGACGTATAATATCTATAGGTGCAATTGGTTGTATCTCCCTCGATGTAACTCTTTGGGAACTATCATGAAACATAGGATTCACCTCGGAGCATGAATCATGCACTTTTGATTCTGGCAATACCATCTCGTCTACAACAGCCCACATAGCAAAAATGTTCTGAAAACTAAAATTTAATGAAGTAATAACTGTCAATGGAAGAACAGATAGCAAAACGGGAGAATGCATACACCTTAGTTGTCCGGGATCCCACACGTGAGTCATAGAGTTAGCATAAGCAATGAAGCCAACGGCACCAGTAGAGCTCAATAATAGCAGTGGCGCCATGTTCACTGTATAACCAATGAGAACCGTAGACTTGAAACTTATACCGGGATCCCATACACAAATATTTGTTGCAGTTCCAAGAACAACGACAGTGTCATCACGATTAAACGAAAATTGACACAAAATATTGTTAGTATTGAATTCACGAGTAAATTTTCCATGCTCCACAAAAAGCATCAATTCATCCAAAGACATGGTACTTTGTGGAACGCTATACTCTATATCTAGAATTTGTTTTTCATGATATAGATTCGCAATAGTTGCAGGCTCCAAGAAAAACTCACCAAGATACATGTCGTCAAAGGTCTTAGATTCAATTTTTGGTTTATTAGAGCCACGATCCAGAGAATTAACAATAACATACCTCTTTGGCATTTCTTTTGGAGAACATCCATCGAACAGTTGGGCTTCACTGTGCTTAGGGCTTAATGCTGCTTCATCAAGCATTTTGTTTGGAGTATCGAGATGGACCTCTGAGACGACCATGGGGCAGAAACTAGGAAAACATTCCTCAAACACCTTAGGTGACAGAATATCGTCCAAATCAACTTCAAATCTAGAGGTAGAGAAAGTTCCCTCCACTTCTTTGGTGAAAACTCTTGTAGACATTTTATCGAACATATTGTCCACGTGACCTGAAAGGTCATTGATTAAAGTGTCCGGATGGTCCTCATTATCCACAGGGCTTGAGTTTTCTATGACCAAAGGAGAAGAATTCTCCTTGTGAAAGACTGTAGCAGCACAAATACTCACATCTTCTACTATAACCTGCTTAGACGTAACTGACCATTTGGTCTCAATCTTCTGAAGCAAAGCTAGAATATTGGAAATTTGAGTGTCCGCCACAAGAGACTTTGCATACGTTCGTTTCGGAAAACGCAGGGATAACTTCTCCTTGAAATGGGTCCAATCAAAAAATTGGTTGTTGCGAAACATCCAACGGAACCACTCGAGGGCCTCACCATCGAGATATAAAGAAGGAAGAGGCAACCAGTGTTCTTCGGAGAAGCCCAGAAAATTGAAGTATCGTTCTGCCCTAGAAATCCAGTCCTCTGAATCAGCGTTGCCATTAAATCGATCTAAAACGACAACGTCCATTAGAGTACATCGATGAAAGCACCAATGTAACAACTCAAGTTACCACACAAAGAGGATATATATATATATATTAATCGTTGAAGAACCCCAAAATACAATTGAGAAATGGAAACAACAAGCAAGTAACCACTAGCGATTCCTTAAAACGAAACTCAAAATGTAATCAAGGGGAAGAAGATAAGAAATTACAGAGATGGATAGAAGGGGATGAGAAGCTTAGACTAAGAAGGGAGATGAGAGGAAACACTCTTTTCTTTAATTCCATCAGTCCAATTTGCTCTCCCAAGTCGTATTTATCAACCCGAATCCCAAACATAGTCTAGCCCAATTGCTTGTTCTCGGCCCAATAGGTCTTGCCAGCCCAACAACTATTTGTGTGATCTTGGTATTCCTATTGGGTTGGACTTGGTTCATAACAGTAACACTAAGGTCTTCAATTCGACTGTAACCATGGGGATGCAAATCAAACGATATACATTTTCTCAATCAATAACAATTGTAAAGTAACAGAACTCCCAATGCAAATCAATTAATGTGAAAACAATCACTACTTCGGTCAGTTCTGTATAAGTAACATAACTCCCAATTGTAACATTAGATATACATTTTCTCAATCAATAACAATCTTCTCTCTTTTCTGGAAATTATAGAACTCAACTAGGGCTCTAGAGTGAACTGTATAGACTTTTTGCTAAATAAGAGAATCCAACATGAGTAAAATATCGATGTTGTTACAAAAAAAATTTAAAATAAGGAAATGTTTCTTTTATTAGGTTGATTAAACAAGAATGTATCGTATGAATTGAAATAATAATAAGTATTAAGAATTCTTAATAATTTAGTGGTAAACTTTTGACATTGCTTTGGCATTTCAAAGGGGAATATTATTAGATGCATCAATTAAACTTTATTTCCAACAACAACATACACGATGTATTATCACAACATTGAATATATGTGAATTTTATCAAACCTAACCAAACTAAACCAAATATTGATTTCCAAAGTTTAAAACCAAACCTAACTAAACCAAACAAAATATCGATTTGGGTCGGATTGCGATTTGATTTGGTTTTTAACCATAACCATGAACAACGTACTTCCAATGAATTTAGAACCCTATAATGCACGCAACAACTGTCTTGTCCGAAGAGACATTTATTATCTTTAAAATATTAGGCACTTTTCCGACAATCTTCCATTAGCCAAATAGCTGGTATGACATGTCTTCATCAACCTTTCTAAGTTTTACTTTCTAAATTTCTGCTTTAAGTGGCTAGCATTGTAAGTCCGAATCGAGTAAACCTATTTTTAGGTGTGTTCATGTTGAAGAAAAAAAGGCGGACTTTGGGTTCATATGAATTTGGTGGGACGACAACTGAATCTTCCATTAGGATTTTTTCCATTATTGAAAGAAATTTCGTTGTTGAAGAAGAGGGTTAACAATCAAACCAGATCTTGAGGACAAACAAACTCAATAAAATTGTCGCATATCCTTATCCGTATCATAACGACCACAAGAAGAAAAAAAGTAGTTTACTGTCGTACCGTCAAAGAGTTGTCGAGCTTTACTCGCGATTCAACTGGAACTAATAAGGACCTGAACTGAATGGAATGTCAAATCTCTCATGCGGCTATCTAAAGAATGAAGAATCACTATTGAACAAAAGCGAGTGAAGTGAGTAAGCACGGAACAAGCTAAATAGAAAATTGTAGCAACAAATTACTAAGGAAATAATTGTGTTAAAGTTTCAAACATAAATATACTTTCAAACTCTATATATTCTAAGAGGCAAGTTTTGAAATAATTTAAAAGATAATAGTGGAAAGTAGTCTTTATATTATGTCCTAAAAGATTATTTTCTTTCTTAAGATGCGTCATACCCAACAATTCACTTAATATGAATTATGAATATATAAGAATGATTGTAATTAAAAGTATTTTTTTTATATAATTCTTAGATATCTGATATTAATTTAATCAAACCCAATTTAGTTTTGAGAGTAGACATCGAAACGGGAAATTTGTTTTCATTCAAGGAAAGAGGTCAAGTTTTTCAAGACATACTGAAGAATGTTTTGGGAGTAAGACCTAGGAAAGACCTGTCTTGGCCTGGCTTTTTGTTAATATCAAAATAATAATCAATAATTTTCTTTATCAGTTTATTGGTACAAAATAAAAACAAAAACAGCCTACTTCCAATGGTTACGTACACTAGAGATTCTCAAGTTCTAAAACTTAGTTAAACCACCAATTAACCACAAACGTGACACTAATTAGTCCCAAAATGAAAAGCTTGGATCGGAAATTAAAACCAATAGAAGTAAAGGATCAAATATGTATTTAAATGTCAAATGCAGTACAAATTCAACATCGAGTTGCGTAACAACATTCCAGATATTCTAAAATAAGTTATTACATCATTCATTCATAACAGGCTTGTTATGACAAATGAATTTTTTCTCGTTATTGCTTGCTGGAATATATATATATATATATATATAAGAGAAAGGAATTTTCTGAACATAAGAGACCTAAAGAGAAGAGGAACTAACGTACCTATCAAACATACTAATGTACTAGAACCCTACATCCTTACCCTTATCAGAAGGACCATGAGAAAAAACAAAAGGTAGTTTACTGTCGTAGAGCTGTCGAGTTTTACTCGCGATTCAACTAGAACTAATAAGGACCTGAATTGAATGGAATGTCAAATCTCTCACGCGACTATCTAAAGAATGAAGAATCACTACTGAACGAAAGCGAGTGAAGTGAGTAAGCGTGGAACAAGCTAAATAGAAATTGTAGCAACAAACTACTAAGGAAATAGGGTGTGTTTGGTATGAAGGAAAATGTTTTCCTAGAAAATGTTTTCTTGGAAAGCAAGTTGATTTTTGACTTATTTTCTCATGTTTGGTTGGTGAGTAGAAAATATTTTCCGAAAAAGATTTTTAGTGTTTGATTTATGAATGAAAAAATATTTTATTTTTACTAGAGTAGAAAATAAATTTTGAAATTGAAAATATTTTTTAAAAACAAACTTAATTTTATTTTGGGGGTGGGTGAGGGGGGGCCAAGGGTAGGGGTGAAAATTTGAAATTTGAAGTTGAAAATATTTTTTTAAAACAAGCTTAAATTTTTTTGGGGAGGTGGGGGTTGGTAGGGGCGCGGGTGGGGTGGGGGGGTCGAGGGTTGGGCTAAAAAAATAAAATTTTGAAGCTGAAAATTTAACTAAAAAACAAACTTAAATTATTTTTTTTGGGTGGGGGGCTAGTAGGGGGGTGGGTGGGTGGGGGTCGAGGGTAGGGGTGAAAAAATGAAATTTTGAAATTGGAAATATTTTTTAAAAACAAACTTTTAATTTTTTTTTGGGGGGGAAGGGGGGAGTGTGGGGCTGGTGGTTGGGGGTGGTCGAGGGTGGCGTGGGTGAAAATAAAATTTTGAAATTGGAAATATTTTCTAAAAACAAACATTAATTTTATTTTTTTTGAGGGTGGGGGTGAGGGATGGTAGGGGGCTGGAGGGAGGGAGGTGGGCTGAGGTGAGGGTGAGGGTGGCATAAAAAAATTGAAGTTGAAAAATATTTTTTAAAAATAAGCTTTAAATTTACTTTTTCAACAAAAAATATTGATTTTTTCAACAAAAAAGTTGTAATTTGAAATTGGTGGAAAGTTTTGGAAAAAGTTTTCCTTGATTTTTGAAGGGAAGTCATTTTCCTTGAATTTGAGGAAAATGAGTTGATTTGGAAAACATTTTCCAAAACATTTAACTCAACCAAACATGAGAAAATTGGAAAACATTTTCCGATTAAAATGTTTTCCTTGGTATGTTTTCCTTCATACCAAACACACCCATAGTTGTGTTAAAGTTTCAAACAAAAATATACTTTCAAACTCAATATTAAAATTTTGTAAAATACAGAAATATGTCTTTTTTGGATTGATTAAAAAAGAATTTAAGTATAAATTGAGACAATAATGAGAGTACTAAAAATTCTTAATATTTTAGTGGCAACTATTCCCCGGATCTCCTGGGAGTGTTGTGTTTCATTCCATAAAAGGTTTAGATTACAACACAAAGAATAGAAGCAAAAACTTATTGCCCAATTTCCTATTGTCAATCAATTTGTTTAGATAGCATAAAAGTTTGCTTTGTCAAATTTTGATCTAATATTTGGGATCTGTCTCTTATCCATGAGGAAAGATCCATTGCGTATTTGTAGAATTGATAGATAAGAACAGCTCAGACATTCTTATTGCTGAAGAATAGTAAAAGAAGAATCTTGTGCCCTGTAAAAACAGTGTTGTGACTTGTGAAGTTGTGATGGTAAATGCGGCGATTTTGTTTGCCTAGTGTGTGATTCAATTTTGAAACAACGAGAATAAACGGCCAAATCTCTATATAAAACCAATAGAAGTAAAGGATCAAATATCTATTTAAATGTCAAATGCAGTACAAATTCAACATCGAGTTGCTTAACAACATTCCAGATATTCTAAAATAAGTTTTTACATCATTCATTCATAACAGGCTTGTTTTCACTTGCTTTTGGCCTCTGTTCCTTGGGCTTCTGCTCTTCTGTTTTCCTGTAGAATTAAACAAAAAGGTTAAGAGTGAAGTGAGGCTGTTGACACGACAATGAAGGAACAAGTGGACACAAAAACTACATTAGATAAAGATACAGGAATATATGTTCTCAATAATACACTTAGAGTACTTAAAACCCATATAACTCCATGTCTCCAAACAATTTTTGGCAAGATGCATGTATACTACAAGACAACATGAGACGCTACGTGATCAGAAACATGACATCTAGTAGGAAAATATCTCATGATCATTACGACTGAGATTGCTTCGATTTCAATATAACATTACATACATACTGAGCAAAGCCAAAAATCAAGATGTTACCTAATCAAATTATTCTCTGAAACTGAATCAAAATTTCAGTCTTACACAAACACTTAGCGGTTACAAGAAAGTGTATTGACAAAGCATGACCATAATATAAAAACATTCACACAATTGCCTATCAAACATATTTACTAGTCAAACACTACATAACTCAATAGAGCAGAACAAATTGACAAATTTATACAAAGCTCACAAAGCTAATCGAGAAATTTATATTTAAAAAAGCCTCCACCTAAAAGGAAACGAACAAAAGGATCGGGCAGCAGATAATGTAAAAGGAAATCTAACAGACGGAATCTTCTTCTGCAAGCAGGCAAAATCCATTAAACATTACGTGTTAGGTTAGGCTATGAATTTGAGAATGTAACCCTAATACAGCACAAATCATAAATTTATAATACCTCCATGAACAATAAATCGGAAAACATTGAGCGACGATGAATTTACTGTTAGCGAGAGAATTTATATATACCTCTTGTCAGATGCGCCTCCCTTCTGGCTGAGGAACGATCGGAAAAGCGGCGAATTCACGTCGTAAATCATCCTCGTTGGTTGGCAACAACTAGTACAATAAACAAAACCCTAATTTTCACTTTCAACTTCTCTTTCTTAATTCGCTACTATTTATATTATATCGCTCCGGTAATTGGTAATGGGCCGCCAGTTCAGACCTCATGAGCTAAGTTAATTCGGAATGGGTTTATATATAAAAGAAACACTAGGCCCGCCTATGTGGCGCTACCACAAATCAGGATTTCCTTTTAATTTATTTATTTTCAAAACTAGCATTCCCCTTCTCTCAAAAACTTTTTCCAAGTAGGTAGCATTTCATAAATTTAGCTTATCACACAGGTAATTGAAAATATATTTGATCTCTTTTTTAAACGCCGTATAATTGTAAAAAAATGAAAAACCAAAAGAACCGACTAACACCAAAACCGACTTTGTGTGGTTTGATTTGGTTTTTAGATTTAATAAACCGACATAATTGGTTTAGGTTTTTTTTAATGAAAAACCAAACCAAACCGACCTATGTACACCCCTACCCGTGAGACCGCTAATCATTTATGTGTCATGCATGAAGAGTAACTAAAATAGAGATACGCCTATACCTATCTTTATATTATTACTTGATTAATCCCGTTTCTGATAACATTTTTATGTTAATTATTTACTTCATTAGAAATAATTAATACAATTTACTCATATCATATGGAATACAGACATGAAATTTTGAAGACAAAAAAAAAATATTGTAGTAATATCAAGTAAGGAAATGAAAAAGCCATAGAACACGGACAATTTTGATTGAAAACGAAATTTAATTTAAAAAATTCGGTAAGATTTTGGCATGTTCCAAAACTACTCTTAAAAAGACTATATCTTGATAGACTTTTCGTCAAATAAATAGAGTCTAACATGGCTAAAATATTAATAATATAATTAAATATTTATTAAATAAAGAAATATATCATTTTTTATTAGACAGATTAAAGAGGAAATTATATCATATTGAGACGGAGAGAGCCTAAATTTTTTTAATATTTTAGTCACAACTATTGACATTGCTTTGGCATCTCAAAAGGGAATATTATGGAACTTCATTTTCAATCACGAGTGAGTTTTTAGAATTTTATAGACGCAAATTTTAATTTTATTTTTAGTTTCAAAGGGTAAAGAGATTTTTTCAATAGACCCACCACCGAAGAAAAATATTTTACAAAGCAAGTTTAAAAGGAAAAAAATTGAGATGAAAGTACTAAAGAAAAAAAAATATATTCAGAGTGAAAATAGTAATGCTATTGGTAAGGAGAGAGCACATAAGGTGCTCTAAAATAAAATCATGCCCCCACCCCTCAAAGAAAGAAATCGCTCGACTTTCTAATAATCTGTTATTCTAATCTCGATCTTCGTATTCTCTTGTCTAATGTCTAAGATCATGTCGTCTCCATGAGCTGAAGGTGTTGCCTTATCTAATTATTATTCTCTAATTCTTCCTCGATCTATCTCTACCTCTCTCTAATGTGGTCCTGTTATTGCCAACTCTAAAACTTCTTCACTAGCGCATCTGCGTTCCTCTTCTTCACATGTCTAAACCATCTCAATCATGTTTCCATCACATTTAGAGTTAATAAATGGCATGTGCTAATCATCATTGCCCAGCGCTTCTATTCAGAATTAACAATTGGTGATCTAATATTCACTTAAAGTTCAGAGTTAATAAACAGAAATTCATTTATATATCAACTGCAATATATAAATGAACACATAAGTATTTCTAAAACAATTCTCCAAATGTGGCAGATTTGAAGGACTCATCTCAAAGGTGTTCAACTGATGGTTCAATCAAAAAGTAAATTCACACTAATGAATCTGTGAACCACATTAACTAAACAAACATAACCATATGCTAGAAATAAATACTGCAAACTATTAGGTATCAAGCAATTCAGCCAGTCTGATCTCCGGTAAAAGGGATGAAGTCTGAGACAACACAAATCATCTCATTGGAAGCACGGTAAAGTTGAAAATAAACCATTATACTTAATAGCGCTGATTACTCTATCTTCTGCCAGATCCATCTTCAAGTTCCAAGCTCTCAAAATAGCACCCATACACTCCCACAAACGATGCTAAATCTTGTTCCTTTGGCACATGAAAATATTCCATCTTTTTTGTAACTAGATCATAAGAGTAGACTTGTGTGAGAGCATAAGGATGAGTCTTAAAAACAACGATGAGAAGCTTATGATCGTTCAACATTCCCAACGGCATTGTTTTTTTGGAGAAAGATTCTAAAATGAACTTCTTAGTCGAAGAGTATGAACTCTTTTCATTCACGAGCATCCATATCTCAGTATCCTTAGTACCATCCTCAACGGAGACCAACATATCGCAAGTGATCCCCTCAAAACCATAAGCATTCTACTAACAAGTTGGCGATCAAAACCACAATCATCAGGAACATCCATAAAATTGAATTCGTCCTTAATCAGATCAAAGTAGATAATAAATTCCACCTTGCGTGTAGCCAGCCAATACACAAAACCATTCACAGAAACCTGAGGTCTCCAAGAACAAGTTAGGCTGGGAAGAGTGAACGGTTTTCCATGAACCTGAACTCAGGGTATAAATCCACGCAACTTTCGTTGATTCATCATCCCTCCTCCGCACCCGATAAGGGATGTTCAAAATTTTATATTCATTGCTTTGTTGATGAAACCCGAGTCTTAGATAAGTAAATCTGGAGCACTCAAAGGGTATATTAATGCATTTGTATTTACGATTAGCGAGATTCCAGAGGATAACTTCTGGTGAGGAATAGAAATCCTTTATAAAACAAATGAACCCATTGTAGCAAAACTCGAATTTCACCCTATGAATAGGAAAAGGTGAATACAATTGCTGCTTTATAGGGGAATTATACTGTTCAATGTTGCGTAAAACAGGATGAAGATTGAGTGGAAAAAAATCAGGCCAGAACCAGCTACATTCATTTTTCTGATAAGCCATAATGACAGAAGGAACACGATTGATTTGATGACTGCGATGATTTTTTATAAAATTAGGGCTCTTGATGAACTTATACCATGATTTGGCAACACACTTAAACCGGAGCAGCGATCTGACCGGAAGCCCTGCAAGTATCAGCTCCATTGCATCTTTGGGCAAATTGCAGTTTATAACTGCGTAATCTTCTTCTTCTTCATTGTAGATTTGATCCGCCATGGAATTAACCTACAAAAATCAGTTCACAAGTTAAGATTTAGGACAAAATGCGGCTGGGTGCAACAACAGTGTTGCTATATTCCAGCCAGCAATCTTTTTTAGGCGTATCTACTGGAAAATATATATATATATACTAACCCTAGCTTTGAGACTTAAAATTACGAATATACCCTTAGTCCATTTTGGTAACAATAAATTTAAAACCCTATAATACGCGCAAGAACTGTCTTGTCCGAAGAGACACCTCCAACTATTGCTATCTTTAAAATCGGTTATGGAACTTTTCCGACAATCTTCATCGACCTTTCTAAGTTTTTTCTAAACTTCTGCTTTAAGTGAATAGCATGGTAAATCCAAATCGAGTAAACCCATTTTTAGATGTGTTGCCGTTGAAGAAAAAAAGACGGATTTTGGGTTCATATGAATTTGGTGGGATGACAAAATGAATCTTCCATTAGGATTGTTTTCATTATTGAAAGAAATTTTGTTGTTGAAGAAGAGGGTGAACAATCCAATCAGATCTTGAAGACAAACAAACTCAATAAAATTGTCTCCTATCTCATTGAATAACAAGTGAAACATGACGAATCCTTAACAAGCTGTTCATCATTACTGTAATTTCCTACGAAGGGCTAAAAAAAAAACCCAAAAAGGTTTGAGAAGGCTTTGTACATGCTGAGGTTGGAAATAAGTATGGAGTTGTCGATGAAAGGACGGCAAGAAAAAACAAAAAGTAGTTTACTGTCGTAGAGTTTCACTAGCATTGTTGAGCTTTACTGGAACTAAGGACCTGAACTAAATGTCAAAGCTCTCACACTGGTATGTAAAGAATGAAGAATCGCTATTGAGCGAAAGTGAGTAATCATGAAACAAGCTAAATAGAAGTTGTAGCAACGAGCTACTAAGAAAATGGTCGTGTTAAAGTTTCAAACATAAATATAATTTCAAACTCTATATTTTCTAAGAGGCAAGTTTTTGAATAATTTAAAAGGTAATAGTGGAAAGTAATCTAACCCAACAATTCATTTTATATAATCTACGAATATATAAGAAGATTTGTAATTAAAAATATTTTTAAAATATCTAATATTAATTTAATCAAACCCAATTTAGTTTCGAGAGTAGTGGGAAAATTATTTTCATTCAAGAGAAGAGGTCAAGTTTTTCAAGACAAGTTGAAGAATGTTTTTGTCGTAAGACCTAGGAAAGACCTGTCTTGGCTTTTTCTTAATTTCAAAATAATTATCAATAATCTCCTTTATCAGTTTATTGGTACGTCAATAAAAATAAAAACCACTGTCTCAATTTATGCAATTAAATTTAACTGGATACAAAATGTAAAAACTATGAAAAGATTTTGCAATGTTTCAAAACTTTTCTTTTAAAAAGAGTATATCTTTATAGACTTTTTGCCAAATAAGAAAATCCAACCTGCGTAAAATATTGATAGTGTCATTAAAAAATTATAAAATAAAAAAATATGTCTTTTTTTTAGATTGATTAAAAAAATGTATCATATAAATTAAGACAGATAATAAAAGTATTAAAAATTCTTAATATTTTAGTGGCAATTGGCAACTATTGACATTACTTTGGCATTTCAAAAGGGAATATATTAGATGCGTCAATGAATCTTTATTTCGAACCACAGCATACCCGTTGTATTATCACAACATCATCTATTTGTAAATTTTATACCTTTTTTTTTTAAAGGATAAAAAGGTTTTTTCAATAAACCCTCGACTAAAAAAGATATATTTAAAAATAAAAAAAAACGGGTAGTATTCTTGGCAGATGTATTTCTAAAAAAAAAAGAACGATATATTTTACAAAACAAGTTTAAAAGGAAAATTATAGTGGCACTTTTCGGACAAGTCTCTTTGACCTGTAAATTTTTCATATATATACATCTTTTCAATAGTCAATTATTGTGAATTAGTACTTTTTATATAGTTTACAAATATATAAATTTGACTTTTAAAAAAATATTCTGACCAAATTTAAACTGTTTGACTCTTGAAAAAACAAATGTGTCACATAAATTGAACAAATAGAGTATAAAATTAAAAAAATAGACAAAAGTCCAAACTGTTATCAAAAACGCTTAACCAATAACCCCATTTATACCCATCCTGATGTTTATACCCATCTTTATATTATTACTTGATTAATCCCGTTTTTGAATTGATAACATTTTTATGTTAATTATTTACTTCACTAGAAATAAATAATACAATTTACTCATGTCATATGGAATACAGACATGAAATTTTGAAGACAAAAAAAAAAACATTGTAGTAATATCAAGTAAGGAAATGAAAAAAGCTATAGATCTGAAGTTTATGAATATCGGTGGCGAACACAGACAATTTTGACTGAAACGAAATTTAAAAAATTTGGAAAGATTTTGGCATGTTCCAAAGCTACTCTTAAAAAGACTATCTTTATAGACTTTTTGTCAAGTAAGTAGAGTCTAACATGGGTAAAATATTAATAATATCATTAAATATTTGTTAAATAATAAAGAAATATATCATTCTTTTTTAGACAAATTAAAAAGGAAAATCTATCATATTGAGATGGAGAGAGAATAAAAATTCTTAATATTTTAGTCACAATTATTGACATTGCTTTGCCATCTCTCTTTGGTCATGTTATTGCCAACCTCTAACACTTCCTCATTGGAGGCGTCCGCATTCCTCTTCTTTACATGTTTGAACCATCTCAATCCTGCTTCCCTTAACATTCAGTTTATAAATGGAATGTGCTGATCTCCATTGCCCAACGATTCTATTCAGAATTAACAATTGGGGAATCTAATATTCACTTACAGTTCAGATTCAATAAACAGAAATTCTCCAAATGTGACAGATTTTAGGGACTTATCTCAAAGGTGTTCAACTGATGGCTCAATCAATTAAATTCACGCAAGTTTGACATAATCCAATATATCTGTGTACTTATGAAAACAAATGAACCACATTAACTAACAAACATAATCATATTCTAGAAATAAATACTGCAATCTACTAGGTATTCAAGCAATTCAATCACTCTCATTTAGCACGTGACACCTCGCAAGAGTAACGCAAAACTCACCCGCAAAAGCGATGAAGTCCGAGACAACACAAAGCATCTCATTGGAAACATGGTAAAGTTGAAAATAAACCATTATACTTAATAGCGCAACTACTCTATCAAAAGTAGTAATGACAAACTTGTTTATTTCAGTATCTCCGGCCAGATCCATCTCCATGAGGTTGAAAATCAGTTTGGAAGAAAAATAAAAAGAATTAGAAGTGATAGAGGCCGTGAATATGAGTCAAATGAGTTTAATCCTTTTGTTAGATCATTCGGAATAATTCATGAAACTACTCCTCCATACTCTCCTTCATCTAATGGAGTAGCGGAAAGGAAAAATAAAACTTTGGTTGAATTGACTAATGCCATACTTATTGAGTCACATGCACCTTTAAATTTTTGGGGTGAAGCTATTTTAACTGCTTGTTATGTGTTGAATCGTGTGCCTCATAAAAAGTCTAAATTGACACCTTTTGAATTGTGGAAATGTTACAAGCCAAGTTTGGGATATCTAAGAGTTTGGGGTTGTCTAGCCTTTGTGAGGCTAATGGATCCCAAGATTACAAAGTTGGATAAGAAAGTTACTACTTGTGCTTTTCTTGGTTATGCTTCAAATAGTACAGCCCATAGATTTTTTAATCTTGAAAATAATATTGTGATAGAATCGGGTGATGCTATTTTTCATGAGAATAAATTTCCTTTTGATTCTAAAAATAGTGGGGCTCAAAGGATTGAACAAAATATTTTGTCACTACCTAGTTCTTCTACTTCTACTTTGAAAAATAAAGAAGTTGATTATTTTGAGTTAAGAAGAAGTAAAAGAGCTAGAGTAGAAAAAGATTTTGGTCCCGATTTTTATGTGTTTAATGTTGGAGATGACCCTCTCACTTTGAAAGAAGCATTATCTTCACATGACTGTATTTTTTGGAAAGAGATTGTAAATGATGAAATGGAATCACCAATTTCTAATAAAACTTGGAAACTAGTTGATTTACCACCGGGTTGTAAAACAATTGGTTGCAAATGGGTCTTAAGAAAAAAGTTGAAACCGAATGGTTCTATTGATAAATATAAGGCTAGACTAGTTGCAAAAAGTTTTAAACAACTAGAAGGCCTAGAATTTTTTGATACTTTTTCACCGGTAACAAGAATTACATCCATAAGACTTTTATTTGCTATGGCTGCAATTTTTGATTTGCAAATTCATCAAATGGATGTAAAAACTGTTTTTTTAAATGGAGACCTAAACGAGGAAATTTATATGGATCAACCCGAGTCTTTTGTTGAAGCAGGCCAAGAAAGCAAAGTATGTAAACTTACTAAATTCCTATATGGCTTGAAACAGGCACCTAAGCAATGGCATGAAAAATTTGATTCCTGCATGATTGAAAATGGCTTTAAAACAAATGAGTGTGATAAGTGCATATATCATAAGTCTTGGAATAATTCACATGTGATTATTTGTGTCACGCCCCGAGCTCACACCCTGGGCGGGACTGGCACTCGGAGACCATTGTTGGCCCCAAGCGAACCCTTGGCCTGGCTATCTTAACTTAGCGGAAACTTAACTCAACAGCATAACTCAAAGCAATGCAAGGTTATAAAACAACCTAACTGATAAAATCTGGCCAAAAAGGCAACTCGAGTCTCAAAATAGAATATTTACATATATACATAGATGAGAGACTCACTACTAACTGACTGACTGTCTATGAAGCCTCTACAATACTGATATGGATGTTAGGACAGACCCCACAACATCCTAATAAAACAAAACTAAGAGAACAAAATAATTGAGTCCTCCGGAATGCAAAGAATCTCACCACTGACTCTGGAGTACTCAGCTGGATCAACGGCGTACCGGATGCTGGTCTTGGGTACCTGCGTCTGCATCATCATAAGATGCAGCCCAACTGGCATCAGTACATTGAATGTACGAGTATGCGAGCTGGAAAGCTAAACCACAACTTAAGCTTGAAAGGAGTACAAGAGAACACTTACCTTAGTTCTGTTCGACTCATGAATAACTGAACTCAATATATAAAGCAATAAGACACATGCAATATATATAAAACTTGTAAAACTATTAAAACATGACGTAAAAATCATATTTATAATATCATAAAAATACCATGCTTCCTTTTAAAGTCTACTGTGCAATGCATGAATGAAGTCTCATACCCTCATCCACACTAAGCAGAACTCTTCGAGGAACCATGCTCTTTCTACTATCGGAGTTTCTCTAACCGATAACCACCACTATGAAACTAAGTGGTGATACAACGTTTTACCTCACGTTGCCCAAGGACCATCATATACCTTGCCGCGATATAGGAAGCTAAGTTTACTAAGTGGATCCACTAGCTTAACTTTACGTGATCATCTAAAAAGTATGACCCGAGAAATCCCATGTTGGCTACATGGTTCTTATGGAAAGTTGAGTTAATATGAACTCGTGTCCCCAATTCGGTGCTCAAGACTACTCCCAAAAATACTTTAGCTCATAAGTGTTTTAAACACATCTTTCTTTAGTTGAAATAATTACTCAAAATCTTAGCCTAAAGGCCCTTGAAAACTCTTTCTAAAAAGAACATCTCAAAACCATATTTTAATATGATCATTGATGACTCGGGATATTCATGCTGCTTAAACATTGATGGTATATCTAGAAACCATACTGTTTAAACATTGATGACATACTTGATTTATCATACTAATTATGTTTTACAAACTTTTTTGCAAAACTCATCATTTCTCAAAAAGAGATAGTACTCAAACTGCTCAAAACTCTTTTGGAAATCTCAGTTTCCTCTCATCTTAAATGTGAAAACATTTATAAACTTCTTTGGGAATACTTAGTTCCCTAATAACTTTTGAGAAGTGAACTTGACTCTTACTCTTGGCTTAATTCGAAACTCTATACTCTTTACTTAACTTGGAACTCTATACTTAACTTGGAACTCTATACTTAACTTGGAACTTGAGCCTTCAAAATGAAGTTAAAATGTTCAACAAAGACTCTTGAAAATTTTTTAAAGACTTGCTTTGACTTGCTTAACTTCTAAGCTTGGCTCTAACTTCACTTGACTTCTAACTTCACTTGACTTTGATTCTAACTCGCCTTGAATTGGATTATGGATTCAAGGTATATGATTACATGTTTATAGATGAGTTCTTGACGTTTAGATGTACCTTGGAGTGTTGGAAACAACTATGAAGCATAGGTACAATACCAAGGAACATGCATGAGAAAGTGTGAAAAGAATGGGGGAACTTGGCGTCCTTAGCGCTCTGCAAGGCGCGGGGAGCCAGCCCTTGAAGCTCAGAAGGACTGCTGGGGCACACTGCTAGGCGCGGCGCCCCATAGGGGAAACTTCAGAGCCCCTGCTGGGGCGCGCTGGCTGGCGCGACGCCCCAGCTCCTTTTTCCCTGAAAACTTCGACTTTTCTCCTTCATTTCTCCAACTCTAAACCTCCTCAAACCTCAAAGGTTCCAGCCCCAAAATACTTAGAATCATAAACCCTCAATATACAATAGATTTCAACTCAAAAACACAACCGGAAACATGTCCCAAATCAACAAGGGACTTCAACAACACAATCAACATCAACAACACAACCCAACAACTTCAACAACATAACCAATCTTTTCTCGAAAATAAAACGAGTTTGGCGTGTGGGGGAAAGGATCAACCCAACTCTATGAACTCACATACCTTAATAGGGATCACCCCCGACAATACCACGACGATCTCCTTGCTTGATCTTCTCTTTCTCCTTTTCTTCTCCTCTTCTCTCTCAAAGCCCTAACCCTCACTCTCACTCTTTTAAAAAAAAGGAAAAACTGATCTAAAAAATCAGCTTGGACCCTTTAAATAACCAAAATAATTGGTTAGGGAAAAGACCAAAATGCCCTTAAAATTTTCGGACGGATTTCCCTGCCAACTGCCCAACTTCCAAATGGTATAACTCACTCATACGAACTCGCAATCGAGCAAACTCGGTGGCATTGGAAAGATCATTCCACTAACTTTGCAACCATTACTTGAACTACACTTAAATCATCCTGAGCTAGAAGTTATGACTGCTCAAAGTTGGCCAAAATCTCACTTTTTTCCCATATTTAACCAAATTTTCCAGATTTTTGAATTCTTTCCAAAAATGACTATTTCCAATTCCAAGCTTCTTCATAGTTATTTTCAAAATGCCGGATGTTACAATATCCCCCCTTTGGGAACATTCGTCCTTGAATGAGGTTACTCTTACTAGGCTAAGGGTGTAGCATCAAACTCAAATACCCAATAAGCAACTATGCAAACACCAACAACAACTACATGCTCACTATAATTCAAAGAGCACTAAGAAGGAAATTAGTACCTTGATCTACACTTCCTCTGGATTCAAAGAGATGTGGATATCTCTTCCTCATGTCCTCTTTGTCTTCCTAAGTAGCTTTCTCAACAAATTGGTTCCTCCAAAGGACCTTGACTGAAGCTACCTCTTTCGTTCTCAACTTGCGAACTTGGCGATCTAAAATCTGAACAAGAATCTCCTCATAACTCCCTTCATGGGTGAAACTTTCAAATATACCCAATCCTCTACTTGGAACTCTAACGCCTTTCTCCTAACATCAGTGTAAGAGTTTTGAAGACTCTGTGCCGTTTCCAACCTTTCTGAAATCACTTTCACCTTCTCCATAGCTTGATGAACTAACTCTGGATCTATCAACCCTGTTTCACTAACTTCAAACCATCCAAAAAGAGATCTACATCTCCTCCCATAGAGAGCTTCATAACGAGCCATTAGGATGCTAGAATGGTAACTATTGTTGTAAGCAACTCTATGTAAGATATGTAATCATCTCAATTATCCTTGAAACCAATCCCACAATCCACCTTGATACCTCAAAACACCATCTCCCCCTTGTTCAGAAGCCATCACTGCTTATGAATATTTTTCCTGTAATTCAAACAAGATAGGGTCCGGGTCTTGTCCATTTTTTACTTCTGGCACTAATGATGGGTCAGACCCATACATTATCACTATTCCTCCTTCTGCGGAAACTCTAAGTCTGAATCCCAGACGGGCCAGTCTGTGCACATCTCCTGCTAATTCTCTTTGTTCTTCTTCAAAGCGAAAACTACAACCGCTAACTTTAACTCATCACATTACACCTTGATTCGCCTAAACTCGACTATTGTTCTCAAATCTATTTTAGATTCAAATACCCAATATGTACTCAAGAGCCAAATATCATAACTGGGCAGTTGTCAACTTCTCTTTCCATTCCTGGAAGTTTTCCTCACAAACTTCAGGCCGTTGAAACTTCATTGTTTTCCGAGTCAACCTGGTCAACTAAAACCCTTATCTATTAGATCCATTTAACTGCTCTTTTAACTCTTTCAACTCTGCTGGTGCCATTCTATATGGCGGAAAAGAGATAGGACGAGTATTTGGAATGAGGTCTATGCCGAAATCTATTTCTCTCTCAGGAGGAATTTCGGGTAGGTCATCAGGAAAAACTTCTGGAAACTCTCTTACTATAGGAACTGACTGAAAAGGAGGTATTTCAACACTAGAGTCATGAACTCGGACTAAGTGATAGACACAATCCTTCGAAACTAACTTTCTCGCCTTAAGGTATGAAATGAAACGACCCTTAGGCATTGCTGAACTGCTACTCCACTCTATGACTGGCTCACTCAGAAACTGAAACTTGACTGCTCGAGTTTTACAATCTATCGATGCATAACAAGCATAAAGACAATCCATACCTAGAATGACATCGAAATCTACCATGTCTAACTCAACCAAATAAGCCATGGTGCTCTTGTGATTGATGGAAATAGGACAATCACTATAGGCTCTCTCTGCTAGAATAGACTCACCAATAGGCGTAGAAACACAAAAGGGTTCACAAAGTCTTTCAGGAAGAACATCAAACTTATTTGCAACATAAGGAGTTACAAAAGATAAACTTGCTCCTGGGTCTAGCAAAGCATACACATCAAAATCAAAAACTTTGATCATACCAGTGACAACATTTGGAGAGTTCTCTTGCTCATGGAGACTGGTGATGGCATAAAGGCGGTTTGCTCCTCCACCTGTACTAGAAGTAGCTCTTCTAGGTGCCGTCTTGTCTGGGGGAGCAACTGAAGAAGATTGGGTCCTACTGCCCAAATTGCCACTACCTTGCTTATTCTTAGGGCACTCCTTCATGAAGTGGCCCTCTTGCCCACACTTAAAGCAACCTGTCTGGCCTTGACGACACTTTCCTGGATGGACTCTACCAAACCTAGCACATGCAGGAAATAAACTACTTCCTTGTGCCACACTACCTGAAGACTGTGTTGGTCTAGCCTTGAAATCTTTCGAACTCTGGCCATTAAGTTCACCTCTGTATCTAGGTGCAGGTGCTCTAGCAGATGATGGAGCAGGTCCCTTCTATTTCTGTGGGAGGGATGACTGATTAGCATCATTCTTTTGCTGCCTGAACCCTTCCCCTACTATCTTAGCCATCTTATCATTAAACTCGTCTCTATCCTTCAACTTATCCTCCTCAAATAGTTGTAAATGAATCATAAATCTTGCTAGGTCAATATCCCCTATCAGCATAGCTGTCTTACCTTCCTTGCTTGACTGACGAGACAACCAAGCAACATATAAACTCATCCTGCTCCTCATGTCAGCAACCATCTCCGGAGCATAGCGGGAAAGTTGTGTGAACTTCAGACTGTACTCATGAACACTCATAGACTCCGGATTAATGGTGAGAAACTCTTTTATCTTTGCCTCTCGCAACTCACGAGGAAAGAAACGCTCCATGAGAGCACTCTCAAACACAACCCAACTCACTGCTGGCGCATCCTCAGCCCTATTCTTTTTCCACTGGTCGAACTAGATTCTAGCAACACACTTCAATTGGTACGAGGCTAGTTCCACCCTCTCCGACTCAGCAACATGCATCACATCAAAAACCCTTTTAAGCTCCTCAATGAAGTTCTCCGGATTCTCAGTGACACTTAAACCTGTGAAGCTTGGTGGGTTCATCCTTAAGAGTTCACGGATCCTTGAAGTATCAACCACTTCGTGTCGATTATCTCCTTGCCCAACATGATAGGTCGCAACTTGACTTAACATACGGATAGCTTCACAAAAATCAGCATATTTGATCTTTTCTTGGGTTTGCACTTCTTGGGCACTTGGTAACTCTTGTTCCTCAATACTCCTCATAGCTGGACGAACTCTAATTGCTCTTCGTGGAGGCATATTCCAATGAAAACACACGCAAGCACGAATTAGAAGGAAACTTTTTAGAGATAAACTCTAACGCACAAAATGAATGTGAAAGAAGTGAGATAGTTCCTAAATGTTGCAGCCTCCAAATTATAGATGTGGCGCGCTTCACACTGATAAGTAGGACTCTACAGACACGGCTTCATAGACTCTCTAGGACTCTTGAACTCTGTGCTCTGATACCAAGTTTGTCACGCCCCGAGCTCACACCCTGGGCGGGACCGGCACTCGGAGACCATTGCTGGCCCCAGGCGAACCCTTGGCCTGGCTTTCTTAACTCAGCGGAAAATTAACGTAACAGAATAACTCAAAGCAATGCAAGGTTATAAAATAACCTAACTGATAAAATCTGGCCAAAAAGGCAACTCGAGTCTCAAAATAGAATATTTACATATATACATAGATGAGAGACTCACTACTAACTGACTGACTGTCTATGAAGCCTCTACAATACCGAGATGGATGTTGGGACAGACCCACAACATCCTAATAAAACAAATCTAAGAGAACAAAATAACCGAGTCCTCCAGAATGCAAAGAGGCTCACCACTGACTCTGGAGTACTCAGCTGGATCAACGGCGTACCGGATGCTGGTCCTGGGTACCTGCGTTTGCATCATCATAAGATGAAGGCCAACTGGCATCAGTACATTGAATGTACGAGTATGCGAGCTCGAAAGCTAAACCACAACTTAAGCTTGAAAGGAGTACAAAAGAACACTTACCTTAGTTCTGTTCGACTCATGAATAACTGAACTCAATATATAAAGCAATAAGACACATGCAATATATATAAAACTTGTAAAACTATTAAAACATGACGTAAAAATCATATTTATAATATCATAAAAATACCATGTTTCCTTTTAAAGTCTACTGTGCAATGCATGAATGAAGTCGCATACCCTCATCCACACTAAGCAGAACTCTTCGAGGAACCATGCTCTTTCTACTATGGGAGTTTCTCTAACCGATAACCACCACTATGAAACTAAGTGGTAATACAACGTTTTACCTCACGTTGCCCAAGGACCATCCTATACCATGCCGTGATATAGGAAGCTAAGTTTACTAAGTGGATCCACTAGCTTAACTTTACGTGATCATCTAAAAAGTATGACCCGAAAAAACCCATGTTGGCTACATGGTTCTTATGGAGAGTTGAGCTAATATGAACTCGTGTCCCCAATTCAGTGCTCAAGACTACTCCCAAAAATACGTTAGCTCATAAGTGTTTTAAACACATCTTTCTTTAGTTGAGATAATTACTCAAAATCATAGCCCAAAGGCTCTTTGAAACTCTTTCTAAAAGAAACATCTCAAAACCATAT
This sequence comes from Solanum gracilifrons, assembly GCA_029582605.1. NCBI lineage: Eukaryota > Viridiplantae > Streptophyta > Magnoliopsida > Solanales > Solanaceae > Solanum > Solanum gracilifrons. The sequence continues at coordinate 41,757 of JAJOOH010003951.1, forward strand.
TTTAATATGATCATTGATGACTCGGGATATTCATGCTGCTTAAACATTGATGGTATATCTAGAAACCATATTGTTTAAACATTGATGACATACTCGATTTATCATACTAATCATGTTTTAGAAACTCTTTTGCAAAACTCATCTTTTGTCAGAAAGAGATAGTACTCAAACTACTCAAAACACTTTTGGAAATCTCAGTTTCCTCTCATCTTAAATGTGAAAACATTTATAAACTTCTTTGGGAATACTTAGTTCCCTAATAACTTTTGAGAAGTGAACTTGACTCTTACTCTTGGCTTAATTCGAAACTCTATACTCTTTACTTAACTTGAAACTTTATACTTAACTTGGAACTCTATACTTAACTTGGAACTTGAGCCTTCAAAATAAAGTTAAAATGTTCAACAAAGACTCTTGAAAAAAACTTTAAAGACTTGCTTTGACTTGCTTAACTTCTAAGCTTGGCTCTAACTTCACTTGACTTCTAACTTCACTTGACTTTGATTCTAACTCGCCTTGAATTGGATTATGGATTCAAGGTATATGATTACATGTTTATAGATGAGTTCTTGACGTTTAGACGTACTTTAGAGTGTTGGAAACAACTATGAAACATAGGTACACTACCAAGGAACATGCATGAGAAAGTGTGTAAAGAATGGGGGAACTTGGCGTCCTTGGCGCTCTGCAAGGCGCGGGGCGCCAACCCTCAAAGCTTAGAAGGACTGCTGGGGCGCACTTCTAGGCACGGCGCTACATAGGGGAAAGTTCAGAGCCCCTACTGGGGCGCGCTGGCTGGCGCGACGCCCCAGCCCCTTTTTCCCCGAAAACTTCGACTTTTCTCCTTCATTTCTCCAACTCTAAACCTTCTCAAACCTCAAAGGTTTCAGCCCCAAATACTTAGAATCATAAACCCTTAACATACAATAGATTTTAAATCAAAAACACAACCGGAAACATGTCCCAAATCAACAAGGGACTTCAACAACACAATCAACAATATCAACAACACAACCCAACAACTTCAACAACATAACCAATATTTTCTCGAAAATAAAACGAGTTTGGCGTGTGGGGGAAAGGATCAACCCAACACTATGAACTCACATACCTTAATAGGGATCACCCCCAACGATACCACGACGATATCATTGCTTGATCTTCTCTTTCTTCTTTTCCTCTCCTTTTCTTCCCTCTTCTCTCTCAAAGCCCTAACCCTCACTCTCACTCTTTTAAAAAAGGAAAAACTGATCTAAAAAATCAACTTGGACCCTTTAAATAACCAAAAGAATTGGTTAGGGAAAAGACCAAAATGCCCTTAAAATTTTCGGACGGATTTCCCTGTCAACTGCCCAACTTCCAAAGGGCGTAACTCACTCATACGAACTCGCAATCGAGCAAACTTGGTGGCGTTGGAAAGATCATTCCACGAACTTTGTAACGATAATTGGAACTACACTTAATTCATCCTGAGATAGAAGTTATGACTGCTTAAAGTTGGCCAAAAACTCACTTTTTCCCCATACTTAACCAAATTTTCCAGATTTTTGAATTCTTTCCAAAAATGACTATTTCCAATTCCAAGCTTCTTCATAGTTATTTTCAAAATGCTGGATGTTACAATTTGCCTATATGTTGATGATTTATTGATCTTTGGCTCTAACATGAATGTTATTGATGAAATTAAGAATATTCTTACATGCCATTTTGATATGAAAGATCATGGTGAGGCAAATTTTATTCTTGGAATAAAAATAACAAGAACATGTGATGGAATTTTCCTTGACTAGTCACAATATGTTGAGAAAATTTTGAAAGAAATAACTTTCTTGATTGCAAGCATATTGCTACTCCTTTTGATTCAAGTGTTCACTTATTTACTGTTGAAAGTGATAATGATGTAATAAATCAAAAGGAATATGCTAGCATAATCGGAAGTCTGAGGTATGTGAATGATTGCACTAGGCCTGATATTGCATATGCAGTAGGAGTACTTGGCAGGTTTACAAGCAAGCCAGGTAATCAACATTGACATGTTGTAACAAGAGTTATGAGCTATTTAATTGGAACGAAAAATTGTGGTTTGTTCTATAAAAAATATCCTGCTATACTTGAAGGATTTTGTGATGCAGATTGAAACACTTTATCAGGTGATTCCTGTTCTACCACTGGTTATGTATTTACTTCAAGTTGTGCTAGAGATTAAAAAAGCAAACTATAATTGCTAACTCTACCATAGAAGCTGAACTAATTGCTTTAGCTTCAGCTAGTGAGGAAGCGAATTGGTTAAGAGATTTATTATTTCAAATACCTTATTTTGAAAAACCAATTCCTCATATTTTAATTCATTGTGATAGCACTGCTGCAATTGGTAGAATTCAAAACCGTTATTACAACGGTAAATCCAGACCTATAAGGAGGAAACATAGTAATGTAAGATCGTATTTGACAAATGGTACCATTAATGTTAATTATGTCAAATTTTGTGATAATCTTGCAGATCCTCTTACTAATGCCTTAATGAGAGAAAAGGTCTGGAGCACATCGAGGGGGATGGGATTGAAGCCTATAAATCATTGAGTCATATATGAGGAAACCCAACCTGGGAACTAGAGATCTTATAACCAGGTTCAAAGGGAAAAACTAATCATATGATGACTTGTTGTGAAAAAAAATGCACTATCTTTTTATTTCTTCCCTATGATGTGACTGCATTGTTTCCTGTAGTTTGTAAAGGTTGAGTTGATAAAACTCTTAATGAATATATGTAGCCTGTATGGGTGGAGTGTTAAGCTTACAGGAGCACTCTCGACATATTTCACCTATGTGATGTGTGGAAGTAGGTCGCTTCCTATGAGAATTGGGCTTATTCTCAAAAGCACTCATGAAATCGGGATAGCACATGGCCATAACGTGCTGGATTTAAAGCTCATGTCAACACCTTGATTATTATGTGTGAGCAGTGATATTTTATTTCCCCTAAGCAGTCATAGGTCAAGTCTGAGACCACTACGACTCTGGAGTAAAAGTTACTCTTTCACTAAGTGGAGGTTCAATGCAGAGCACACCTTCATTATGCATAGTAGTCTTCTTTCAGCTGATGGACTCTCTTATCTAATATTAAAATGAGTGGGGGATTGTTGGTTTGTTAGCATTTTAATATTAATATTTTAATATATTAATTTGCTATATTTTGGAGTTAGAAGAGTGTTGATTGTTTCAGCAGTAAGTGGGCAGTCTCATTCCTACCTTTGCATACGTTTGTTGACTTTCATTTGCAGAACGTGGGGAGTAATGTCACGATCCGATTTCTTGAGTCATGATGGCACCTACTATACCCTATCAGTAGGTAAGCCAACCCGTAACCCAGAACATCAAGCAATGAGCGAAAGGGCAGAAACTAGCGAAAACAACAATTTAAACAAGAATAACAAGGCGAAAGCAACCCAAAATAAATATATACAGAAATCCCTCCCAGAACCTGGAAGTCACTAGTACAGAGCTATCTAATAAAGAGTACAAGTCCCAAAAGTGGACCACAACAGAGCGTGTCTCAAAGGCAACAAGACTAGCTAAAAACAAAAGAAGGAGACAGAACAAACCCAAAATGCCAAGTGCTCGCCCTCGTCTCGGAATCACAGTTGCAAAAGAAGGCTGAAACTAATCACCGCTGGTAACTGGTACTGGGACCTGCATCACAAAATAAATGCAGAACATAGCATGAGTACCAACACAACAGGTACTCAATAGGCATCATAGGCCGACTAAGCAAAAAGGGGTAAAAACAATAAGAAAGGATAAAATCTAGACATAGAGAGGTCAAAGTGGATATGAAAAGAAAGCACACTAGCATACCAGAAACAAACTAAGTACACTAAACTAAACCTAACTGGATCCCATATGCCCAAAAGGTACACTCGTGCGCAAGCTCAAATAAAACCTGAACGGAGCCCCATAAGCCCGACAGGTACACAGAAAAGCTAAGTCTACTGAGAAATAAGAAACCCGGGCTCCCAGCCCAAAGTAACTAAGATAATCTATCAAACTCCATCCAGCCAGCAGTGCACTCCCAGCTCAGCTAGAAAGAGTGACCCTAGGGGGTACCCAACCAAACAGTCTACTCCCAGCCCAGCTAGAAAGAGGGACCCATGAGTGAAGTAGAATCGCGAGTCGTCCTACCATGAAGTCAGCTCTCAGCCCAGCTAGAAAGAGCGACACGGGGACACCCAGCCAGCAGCATACTCCCAGCCCAGCTAGAAAGAGAGGCCCGCGGGTGATCACCGATATCACCGAATCTACCTTGCCAGCGATACGTTCCCAGTCCAGCTAAAAAGAACAACCCCGGGGGTGATGGTATCTCTAGTAGGAACCAATCCAACAACAACCATCGTGGAACGCCGTCCACTCTAAGAAATCACAGTAAAGGCTCCAAGCCTATACTATCTCAATCCCACGCCTTTAGTGATGCACCAAACCTTCGAGAATGCATCGGAACCGCAGAATGAGAGGAAGAAGATACAGAAGTGCAGCAAGCAGCGATAACGCCTAATCTAAGGCTCAAACTATCAGACTTAAGTCTGCTATTCCAGTTTACAAGGAGTTAAGTCATCCGAACGACGTCGGTAGAAAGTCAAGGCTATCCAGCCCACACGGGTCATAAGTCTAAAGCAATGCTAGCCTAACCTAGACTAAGGACATCATGCTTACAGTTAAGGATGAACAAGACATACAATACATAGCATACAATAGCATTTAGTACATAAGCATGCAACTCTACTAAACCGATTAACATGATACTATACCCGAAATATGGTCAATCGATCCTAACATGAGGTATACAATCAAAGTAAGGTAGTAAACTGGTACACACCCCCAATTCACTCCAATCAACATGTTTTTATACAATTAAGCTCAATCTAAAAGAAAGCAAGTCGTAGCCTACCTTAAGGCCGATCGCGCGCTCTCCAAATCACTTTACCGGAGCTTTCCCTATCCGAACGACCTCAAAAGGCTGCCCCGCTATCAAAAATAGAGTCACAATGTTATTATGGTCGTTTAGACACCAAAATCACAACAAACAGAGACGGGTCAATTTTGGATTCAAAACGAGAATCGTGGGACCCGCACCGAACTGCACGAATTTGACTCTGTCAAGAGACCCTAAACGGCACCCCAAATTTTTGTTCCACAATGGAACACAATTCGAGGCTTAAAACATAGCAAAAACCAACAAGCAAAAAATCACACTTTAATTAACTAAAAGAAAACCTACAGCAACAGTCTAAACTCGAAATAAACGAGAATCAAAAGGTGCCCAGCACTCTTTGAACACTCTACGACGAAGTCTCGATAATTCTCAACACGTGGGACTTCAAATCACCCAAAACCGAGCTAAAATGAAAGAGATAAGACCAAAACAAGAATGCCAAAAGCAAAGGCTCGAAAAAGGAACTGCAATCAGGTTAATTGCGAAATTACCTCGAACTACGTGCACCCAACAACTTCCGAGCACTCTACAGCGAAGCCACCAAAAATACGAAGCTCCCGCACTTCGAATCGCCTAATTCGGATAAAAGATGAGAAAGTTATGAGAGTTTGAAGGTTTGGAAAATGTTGCTGATTTTCTGCATTTATAGCAGATTTTCTGCAATATTTCCAAAACTTAAAATCTCCGACGGGGTGCTCCGAACTCGTTCGGAACCCCGTGCACGCAAACGAGATATGCAACCCAACCAAATTCGATATTCCAGATTCAACGGCGCAGTCAAAATTTCTATCAGAGGTCATCTCGATAAAAAGTGGGTCTCACTTCCAAAAGTCATTTTAAATAAAAACCCATAAAAGGGCTCGAAAAGATATCGAAAACCTCAGGAGACAAAATAAGGGTCAATCTAGACCAAACTCAAAATTCTGGAGCTAACTGTGTGGACGGAATTCTCATCCGAGCTCGTTTACTCAGAATGTTGACCAAAGTCAAACTTAGGCTTAAACTTAAAGTTAAAACGCCTAATCTCACCGACTCACACTGAAAACCTCGGGAGTGATGTCGACCGTGCTACTAGCCAAAACTGACCCTTCCGGAGCTGATGGAATCGTCAGAATTGGATTCCGATGTCATCTTCTTGAACTTTTAATCGAAAATGATCGTTCAAGGTTCATAAGCTCTAAAACACAAAAACTCGCACC